>CAIGRF010206229.1:50935-67821 GCA_903798235.1 Fraxinus ornus
TTCTTTCTACCAGCAGTTTCCTATTTCAAATGTCCTTTATTTGAAAACATTTCAGTTTTAAGTACTTATAATATCCAAAATGCTTTCTTTTTCATTTTGTAACAGGAATTTCTTCTTCACTTACTTGTCGTCATTCATGACTTTACTTCCATCTATTTATTGTAGTATACATATGAAGTCCCAACGCTAATATGCACAAGGAGAAGAACGCATGCACGTGCATCGCACGTGCCTCCACTAGTAGTTCACAAAAATGAGTGTTCAGCACAATGACCATGTTCGATAGAAGATCCATTTGTATACAATAAGAATTGATATAATTTAGTGGTATAAGTGTGATTTATTTTATTAAGCCTTTAATAGTTAAAAGGGATCTTTCGATCTTAAATCATATTTCGGTCAAAATTTTCTCAAAAAGATAATCCTTTACCTCTCAATGGAAAATTCGAAAAAAAAAAATAATCTCATCATCTCTATCCACGAGTCACTTAGAAATTGGAAGGTTGAATTATGAAAATGAGAAACATGTTTATAAATTGGATCGATACTTCCAATTGAATGAGTAAGGATCCATGGCTGAATATAGAAATTAGATTTATAATCGTAATTAAATCCTCCATTTTTTTATTTGTAGTGAAAGAAAATCAGTATACAGCCAATTGTAGCGCTATTCATGTTAGTTTTTCAACAGGATTATCTAGTCGTGACTTCGAAGAATGCAATTCTGAGGATCATTCCAAAGGGAATATTAATGGAGGAATGGGTTATTTTGCGTTCATTCAAGAAGAGTCTCTGAATAATTGTTTTCTTTCTATAGATTCAAGAAACATGTTTCAGCTGCTGAAATGGGATCTCTGTAGGGAGTCATTGGCAGCATACATGGGAGGTGACGGACGTTGACTGAAGCTCGTGTTGCAGATGAATGCAAAGTTTGCAGTGTAATCTAGTCTGAGATTTTTTGTATTTTACAGGTACGGTTAGAAATGGCAATGGGAAGTTGATCTGCCCTAAGTTTAGGACATGATGGATTTTATTTGAATTTCAATGCTTATTTTCTTGCAACCTGATCTAACAGCTATCTCTAAAAGGCTTCATAGGATTTTTATTTTATTTTTTGAAACCCACCAGAATTCTCATTAAGTTCATTCGCCACGAATAGTGGACGATATAAAAGACAATAAGCTACCCACCCCACCCTACCCAACCCAACCCAACTCCTCTAGCAGACATGCACGATACACACGAGTTAGAATGTTGAGTCCCGATTTGCGGAGAACAAAGTGACAAGGACCACCACTCAAAGCTGCAAGTAAACAACGCAAGACAAAATCGGCCCATTTGGAGCAAAAGAAAAAGAAGACAAACTATGAAACGAGGCTTCATATAATTTTAAAGGAGAAAAGGTGAATACAACAATTTCTCTTTCATTATAACAGAGAAAATAACATGTTTAACTCAAATCATCTCTACCCTAGAACATAGCTTTCATACAAAGCATGGATCCACAAATTACTTGAGAAAAGGGTATTTTAATATGGTTTTCATATAGATTTCATTTCATCAATTTCAATGTATACCATCTAAAGAGAGCTAAATCAATAGTACACTTGTTCCCCTCGAGCGATTGGAGAGAGAGAGAGAATTAAAATCAACATTCTCAACACCGTTCCTTTCCTATGCGGAGCTTTAATTTGCACCTGATGCTGGCAAAACTCGAGTTTGAACATACTGTAAACTCCAAACAAATTTGCAGAAGCATCCCAGTCGAGGTCAAACAATAGTGTTTACATATCATGAAAAAGCCTCCTGATTTGGTCCACTGTTGCAGGCATTAATGTAACCGGGCAACGCTTGTACTGTGGCCATAAAAGAGACATAAAAGAGACAGAAGAAAGATACAGGTCAAAGTTCTATAATCAGTAGATAATTACAAAGGACATGAAATTTACAGAACAATAACAGACAAAACAACCACGACTGAAATAAAAACGCGAAGAAGAAAATCACAGTTTAAAAGAACGTCAAAAGCCTCGAGATTAAAATCGCTAGGGTCTATTCTTTCATAGGCACTGAAGTCTCAAGAATCATATATCCTCAGGATTTGATCTATAAAATCAAATTTAGAAATGACAACCTAATTTTCTTAAGATTGTTGCATTCATTAACCCAGAGTCTTTTATGTAACATCAACAACTGATTAGATCCAAGAAACAATGAAGTTCAGCAGACGAACATCATTTTTTCTAATTCCTCGAAATTTGTGAATACTTGTCTAATTTCAGCCTCACCAAACGACTTTCACTAACATGTAGGAAAAGCGAATGAGGCAAAATGAATTGCCTTGGGAAAGTGAGCAAAACAAAATACAGAACTATAAATTGGATTGTAGTATATTCTGGCTTCGGTATTGCCAAGGCGTATAAAGGAGGTGGTGCAGGCATGGAANGATCAAACATGGACGATAGAGCAATTTAGAGAATTTTTTTACCTGATTTTGTATAGTTGGTTTAAGGTTGCAAGTATTTGTCCGATAATATGGGTGCCTAATTTTTTAGTGTTTCTATCTTGTTTAAACTGATAATGCACTCCTTGTGTATTATCGTTTGATTTTGATTTATAATATGACTGATTACCTATCAAAAAAATAAATTTGGATTGTAGTAAGAAAACTCTATTTTGTTCTCCCCCCAAATAAACAACATAAAAAACTTCTACACAATGCTATTTTACCCTTATTCAAAAAGGAACTTCAATAAGCATCCCTATTCTTTTACAGGGAGCAAGTCATCAAATCCATCCGAAGATAACTATTAGGTAGACAAAAGCAACATAGGTATTCCTTTTCAAGGACTCAAATAAAGCGCTTATTCACGAAATTTATCTGGAAACTGAACGAAGTAATAAACTAATGTTCAGAGTTTGAGAATCTCACCTGATTGACATACTTAAATATACAAGTATAGCAAAAAACAAATCCCGAAACAGCCATTACTGATGGATTTGTACGCTTTTGAGAGCACAAAGGGCATAATGTTCTATCAGGTGGCAGTGGAATTCCTTCCTTTGCAACCTGTTTCATAATGAATTATGTCATAAATTGGGGGTAGAAATAAATGTGTCACAACAAAAACATGAGAATGAGGAATGCATTCTCCATTCTAAAGAAGTGCCCAATGAAATTCACATAACATTTTCAAAAAATTCCACCAACATCCTTTTCTTCAATCATATGTTTGAAGATTATACTCACAAACAGGCCAGGTACCTCGTTAATGAAAGACCTAGCAGCTCCAACCCGGACAAATCACTTTGAGATCTTTGTACTTGGTATTCCAACAAATATTTGAGAGTCCTTACTGACATTCTCCTAAGTTGGTGGAGTAAGGACATGTAACTTTATTCCATTGATAGCCCACTATTTACACGCATATAGTGTCGGATGCAACAATAACTAGAATCCCCATTTGGACTTAATGGAATATTATCTCGAGCATTCAAACTCTATTCACCATCTGAAACAAATTGGTTCTCCTTGCATTGTTTTCTATAAAACATAAATCTCGTTGCAAGACTTGGAGTAAATATTGCAGCACATCAACTGGCAGAATTCTGCCACACACTGAATTGAATTCATGCAAGAATTTCTGATCTATGTGGGTTACAAGTAATCAAACACTAGTGCTGCAATATGCAAAGTATTTTCCTTCTCTTTTCAATTTGAGGGTTAAGGGAGGGAAAAAATCCATTATGATATTGAACAAAGTGACAACTTTCCTACCCAAACTCCCAAGTTTTAACTCTTCCCATATCGTAGCTTCAGAGATTCAAAACCAAAAACTTGGATGCCATACATTTATGCAGAAATATGAACACGTGTATCAATAAAATAAGAACGTGTGTAAATTCCAAAAGAAAGTGGGAAAAAAAAAACAAAAACTAGCATCTACACATGCACATATATGGAAAGGACCAGGACAAGAGCATTCATATTCCTGTGCATCATTCTCTGGACACGGGTTCAAAAGAACAAGAAAATTTTCCAACTATATAGTGCCACTATATCCAATTTTTAGAATGAAATCATGTCATTGAATGCAATAAAGGGGAGGATCTAAATTACTTGGCTAAAGTAAGTGTGATTTCGCTTTCCTTCATCAAGTTGAATATATTTAAATCAACTAAGGAGATTCCTCTGAATAAAAGCTTGTACAATTGGCCTAAAGAGTAAAATTGTGATTGATGAATAGTAAGAATTGAACATTTCAATTATTGAACATCCCTACTTTTATACATATGTAAGATAAATCACCTTTGGGGGTGGAGGAGGAGGTGGTGGGGGATAGACAGTCGGAGCAGACATTCTTTCTTCTGCAGATTGGTACCACCACTCCATCATCTGAAAACCCATGAAAAATATTTACGGATGCTCAAAATTAAAGAACTCAAATGGGGAAAACAGAAGTAAAACATAATATGAGATTACAACATTCCACAGACTCAATGGTTCTCCTTAATCTACCTCTAGTTAGATCTTATGTAATATCATAAGCAAGATGAGAACTTTCCCAGTGAAGAAAATCCAAAAAATAATAAAAACAAAATACGAAGAATTAGCAATTTTGAGGGCATGCAAGCAAAAAGCAGAACACAGTTAGGTCTTAAGGTGCAAATAGCTAAAGGGTATAAGCAAAGACCAACCCATATATAGTAATTACAACTCCACGCATAATGTCTTGTGGGTAAAATTTGCATTAGGTTGATTGTAACTCACTTTAAAGAAAAACACCGCAGCAATTAGACCTGTCTGAGCATAGTCAAGAACTGCATATGCACAGCTGAGCAATCCACCTTGTAATGCCTGAGATACATTATAAGTAACCCCTTTAGTTAAGAACCTAAATAAGAAAATACAGCAACTGTATTTTTTTAAGAGGATAAATTAGTGAATAGAATAAAATAAATTCACGGGAGGGCTATTAGATGTCCTCAATCACATGATGTCAAGTCAAACTGTACTTTCCTTTATCCATCCACATTACATGTCCATTAAAAGTTGGAAACTTAAAAAGTCCACGTTACACCTCGCTAATTATTAACTGTCCCATTAATAGGTCAATTTTACACAGACGCGACCTTGCCAAGTATACGGGTATTGCAAAAACTTTAACAAGACATGCCAGGTATTATAGGAATTTTGGACATTCTGGAAACGTGAATAACTACTCTTAACTGTTTAATCAAAAAAGTATAGACAAGTATGATATAGATAGCTAAATAGAAGATAAACATGTACCTTTAGCCAAGGGGGCCCGCAAAGTCTCTCACGCTCACGGCTTCTTAATTTAGAAATTCTGGAAGAAGTATCCATCTACCGTGATATCAGAAAGATATATAAGGCTCAAAAAAATAGGATGTTATGAGTAGACTAACACAAATGATAATTATATCTGTCAAGGACAGGCTTAATCTTTTCTGAAAAGACAAATAATCATTATATCAATAGCTTGCATTTATTAGTGTACAGCTTACTGATTGCACCAAAGCCTATTGAGAGAAAATTAAGGTTTAAAAACTAACAGACAACTTATATAAACATCACGTAGAATTAAAAATATGCTATGAAATTTAAATTCTAATATTACAAGAAATGACAGCTTGTATTCCTACTAATCATAGAATATGTTATTGAACTATCCACAGAGAGCAGAGGATTTAAATTTCAGCATCTTAATTTTAGAAAAAGGAAGAGAAAGTCCAATTAGAATCTATTGTCATGTGACAACAAAAATCATGCAAAAAAATCAACCATTTATCAGACACTTGACAAAGCATGACCTAATTGGTTGAGGAGAAGATGCTTAAAGGACAAAAGGTAATTACAAAGGTGACAACGCACTTAAAGCTTTGACCAAAGAGGTTACTGGTACAAAAATTGATCTCCCAATAATTCAGCATGACTGAAAAGGGAAAAAAGTATTAAAGGTTACTCGGTCAAGCAACCTTTGATCTCCACATATTACCTATAGCACCATGAAAACAATTTCGAATTCAGAAATCTTTCAACTGATTCGTCATGTATAGTTATCCAGCAAGGCATGACAGGAGTCATTCAATATTCTTAAAACGAACCAATATCCCATAAAAAAGCAATCAGATAAATTAAATATATATATAATTATTAACAAATACCAGCTCCTGTCCTGTAGCTCGACAAACATGAATACCAAGTGCATGTAATCCTACGCAGTAGAACCCAGTAGCATCCAACAAATATAACAGCTGATAAGCAAATGATAGTCCTGCACAACAAAAACTAGCTCTTATTAGATGGATGTTAGCAATAGATTCATACACACATTGTGGAAACAAAGCCCCACTGATACATATAATATTTCCCATTATGGAATTCGACATTTCTAACTACATGCATTGAAAGAATGGGTTTGTCAAGCTATAGCTATAATGTTGCATAGAAAAAAAATAAAAGATGACAAAATATAATTAGAAAAGGGCCATCATTATAAACTAGTAAAACACTTTGTTGGAGGTAAACTGTTTAAAACTGGTTTATCTGGCTGGTGCAAAGCTGATTTGCAATAGGTTGATAACATGCATAAATACAAGAAAGCACCAGGAGAGTAAGATATTCTTTTTGACAGGATGACGGAACACATCAGAGGGCGACCTAGCGGTACATAAAGGAAACATAGCAGTAGGAAATACTTGTTTAATTGGAGGTGAGAATTGACACAAAACACGAGAAGGAAGAAATGGAATAGAGTATTAATCCAAGGAATAAGGTGAGGAGAGCAGTAGTATAAGCCATTTTAAGTAATATGGACAGAAAAGAAACACAGAATTTTTTAAGAAAAGAGCAAGTTATTGTTCAAATATGAGAGAAGGCAAACTTCCTGGTATCATTACAGTCATCTACAACTAAGTCTAAGGAATTTGAAGGTTCTCCTTTTTACCTAATTGTTCTCAATTGGAAAGAAATGTTTTCTTATTGATTTTCGGTCCGCACATAATAAAGTGTTGTTTGAGCCCCATTTTTTTTAAAAAAAAAAATGCATTCGGCAATAGTGTTATGATGGAGAATGTGTGGTTAAAAAATAAGGAAAAAATTTGAATTTACGTGTAATATTATTTTATTGAAAAATATGTGGTTGAAATGGAGTCTAATCACTATAGAAGAATGCATTTTTTGGGAAAAAATGGGCTCAAACACTAAATTGTATTGTAAAAAACTGAGACACACTCAGCCATTGAACATCACAATCTTACCATACCATATTCAATAGAATTTTGTTAAAATTTACAGTTCACAATTTATTAATTATTACCTTTCTCTTAAAAAGCTGGGCATTCATTTTAACAAATCACACTTTGCACTTTATCCCCTCAAGAACTTATTGACATTTTTTCTACAGAATCCATCTCCTTTTTTCCCCCAGAACGAATTTTACTCTCTCCTGAAGTCCACTGTGAAGCTTAGAATTGCTCAATTTACTCTCCTCTAGTTTAACTACTCAAACAGATTAAAAAAATGAAAAAAGAAAACAAGTAGCAAAGCTATTAGTACTCAACTACAACTTCTACAAAGGGCATTTAAAGCATGCATGCCAAAGTTGTCATCTTTATCTCTATCCCCACATAGTAACCTCAAAACAAATCTACAACTAACTGAAGCCAAGTGAATCCCATCTTATTCCATAATGGATAAAAATCCTAACAAATATTCAATTTGTAAGAAAATATCAATGTCAAAAACATATGCAACGTGCACCTTCATTTCCAGCATGTATCCAAGGGTAGCAAGCACCTATAGCCTTCTGCAATCTCTTGATCAAACGGGCTCTACTTGATGCTTCAACATCTGAATTGCTTCTCAACCCATAGGAATTTCCGCCTCCATCAAGGTAGTCAGTATCATCTAATCTTTCATCACTAACTCCCCATAAACTTGCCTGAAGTGTAGCTTCCCTTTCCTTATTGTAGATAGACTGCAGTTTTGACTTCATATATGGCAAAACGACCTGAAAGATTGCATCTTAGCATTAGGAGTCAAGAACTTGGCAATGAATGAAATAAACTGGAAACTGTAATTTGTAATAAACAGATCCTTTTAATATGACAAGACAGAGGCAAAATACTCAAGATTATGCTGTTACAGCTTTTGCTACAATTCAGCATTCTAAGCCGCACTAAGCCCCTGTTTGTTCTACATTTTTTTTCCCATTCTTAGAAATTTTTTGACCGTTTTTTTCAAATAGCTAGGCCCCATTATCACACAAAGGAGGTCAAAAATGTAGGCTGCTTTACTGTGCAACGGTCATAAATTTTATACAAACGGGAAACAAACAGGCTGTAAAGCACTTTTGTTCTCTTTCTTTGAGGGGGGACAGGACAACTCAAAAACTTGGGGTAAAACTTTATAGAGTAGATGAGAACAAGATTAGTGTGCCCACCATAGAATTATAGATACAGGTGTTCTTTGGAGAAAGTATAAAATTTCTTCTTTTTCTTTGATATCTATGGACCAATTAAATGAATTTCTAAAAATTGAATAGGGAGAGGGTCAGCAATTAGAAGCAAACCATTTCAACAAGATTATATCCATACGTAATAGTATTCTTAATCCTAGCACCACACAGTTTTAAGCCAACATTCGGAACATCTATTTCACTGCCACATTAACTATATACATGGCAATGGACTAAAAGTTAATGGATTGAAAATAATGAAATAACAGAACTCCATACCCTTTCTCTGCTGCATGAACGTGTGCAATGGTAAAAGTATTTGAAACATGAACTTGGAAACCATAGTTTCTATATTTCATAAAATATAGATGGGGAAAAAAACAAGCAGATAACCATCTTTGTGCTGATAAAAATAGGGATAGCTTCAAAAGGAAAATGAAGAAACATTAACCAAAGTAAAAAGTAGTTAGATAGAGCATGAAACCGAATATTGTCCATGACCAATAAGTTTGTCATGTTTGAAACTAGCTTACACCTCATTTTACTTCTGCAAAAGCAAAAATGATCGATGGAGTAGTCTTTGTGTGAAGTTCATTACTCTTCTTTTATCCTTCCTTGTACTAATTACTAAATAAACCAATAATAATTTCGATCAATAGAAGTGTTTGTTTAATCTAAAATTCTAAATAACTAGCCATTTTGGGACAGAGGGAATAATGGTTTCCAAACTTTTTGATGTATTAGACATAGACATGACACCATAAAAGCAGCACAGCTTTGTTAAAAACATATAGGTTTCTGCATTGATGCAATTTCTCACGTGAATAAGTACTCAAGAATCATTCACCAGAAATACAACTGAGAGAACTTTTTGGCGCTTCTCTAACCCAGTGTGATGAATTTCATCACCAAAGTCTGTGAGTTTAGAATTCTTCTTCAGTCTTAACCTAACTCCTCTTCTGCGTAGGCCATATAATGATTCCGCAAAAGAAGCATCTGAGGAAACACAAAATATCAGGCAGTGGTATTACTAGAACCACAAAATATTTAGTTAAACAGGGTGATTAATTCTTTATTTCATCAATGCAACTCGTAGCAGTCAATTGAATTGCAAAGTAGCCAGTTACCACCAAACTATTAAGTCTAATTTTAATAAATGTAAAATTTCAACCCAAATTCCGCCTAGCTCTTGGGTTAAATGCTAAAACTCAATGATTTCATCATAATTTATCCAATAAATCCTAAAAAAAAATCACAAATCTAAAATCTACAATAAAGTAAACAAAACAGGAAATTACCAGTAGTACGTAAACTATGAGTTTCCAGAACTAGCATAAGCAATGCGAAGAATTCATCTTCATAGTCTAAGATTTTATGAATGAAGGGTCTTCTCAACGCCAATACCTGCGCGCAACATTAAATTTGCGAAATTCATATCAAATTTCACCGTAAATAAAACCTCACGCTGGAGTAAAAAGATTAAAAAAAAAAAAAACAGAAAATAGACTCGGCTAATTGATGAAGGAAGCATACACCAAATGAGTAAGTGAGGGCGGCACGTAGGCTTGACGGGAGCTGCTGAGCAGCGGACATCTCGAAGAACGTGGGACGTGTCCCTTGTCCTCCCACCTGAAACAACATCTCTCTCTATCTGTCTTTTACTCTGTACAGACTACACACCTCCGCCAATGCTCTGCCGGGAAGAGTTTTCGCCTCCACCCCTGCTCCGTCACGCCGGGAAGAATTTATACCTTACAGTAGCATTTATCTTCCTAGCTTTTCCGTCACGATTTCCAATATGTATGCGTTTATTGCATTTTTGTCCTCCCAAGAAGTTTATGATTTTCTAATTGCCCCAGAAACTAAGAAACATTAATTATTTTAAACACATAATTTCAAATAAAAAAATTAATTATTTCAAAAACTACTCTCAAGTCTCACCTTACTGAGATAAATAGTTGACTTTTACTTTCAACTTCAATAAGATTACTTTTTTTTTTAATTCCCATATATGAAAAAGTAAATATCAGAGAAAATTGTGTATATCAATTTCAATCTTTGAAGTTCTTTGTATTTCTATCCAATCTCTTTTTCTTAACATGCCAATTCTCAAATTTTCATTTATTGACGATTATCTCCCCACATTGAAATTCATCTAAAATGCCATTAAATCTCAAGTTAAGCAATCAATCGTGCACTGCATGTGAGCTATCATTGAAGAAACTTGCATTTCATATGCAACGCCTAAATGAGTGCTAAAGCTATGAAGTTAACTGTCAGTCTGGACGGACTCTACTAGTATGGTCGAGTGAGTGATAAATTTAACATTATAATTATAATTTTAATCGAATTCTAAACATGTTTGGTAAAACTTTTGTATGTTATAAGGTAATCAAATATATTTATAACATTTCATAAAATTCATAATTTTTATACACTTTTTATGTACACATTCCTTGAATCTCACATTACCTATAAAAAAAAACTTTATTGTACATACACTCGCAGTAAAAAATGGTTTTAGGTAGTTGATAAATGAATTGTTAGGAATTTGCATGCCAAAATTGCAAAGTATCCAAAGTTGGGAACCACCAATCCAATTTTATAGTCACAATATATGGACACGCGGACTTTGTCTGCAGTTTCCAATAAGAACATTTTGACTTCGTGTTCTCAGTCATCCAAGACACACTGGTGACGAGGCAGCAGCCATGGCCAACTTAGTCCGAGTCGCCGCCGCACAGATGACCTCCATCAACGATCTCTCAGCCAACTTCGCAACCTGCTCTCACCTCGCTAAGGTAAATTACTCAATTATCTGCGATACAAAAATCTGCGACGTTGATTCGAAACTTCTGCTGAAACCGCCTAACTGAAAGCTACGAATCTAGGAAATTAATTGTTATTGTTTCCCTTCTCGTATGTCTAATTTTGATTGATTTTCTCTAAGTTTCAATTGGATAGGTTTCGATTTCACACACCAGACACGGCAGAAGATAAATTAGAAACCTGATGGGATTTTATGTCAAACACGTAACAATACTTGACACAGTTCAAGCTATAAGACTGCTATCTTTCAAATTTGGCCGTAGCATAATGATGATAGTAGAAGTTTGGACGGCTGCCTCAATCACCCACTAAATGAATGGGAGAGTGTATCCTATGGTATCGCTATGACGATCAAGTTAGAATGAGTTCTACGTGAGAGGTGAAAGATATGAGGGAGTAATGAGAATGTGCATGTATTTTCGTTACCAATGTTAGTGCCCATTCTATAGGATGGGGACTGTCACTTGATGGAATGGAGTTCCCTCTTGTGTGATTGATGCTTTTTTCCACACTTGGCGTTCTTTAGATCATGTGATTCCCCATTAGTGTCGTGAAGAGAGAGATGATATCTGCAGTTACAGATTTGTGCCCCACTGGATTGAATCTTCGGTCAGCATTCGAGACTTAGCATGAAACTTGGCTCCCTCCTTGAGGTGGAGGAGTTC
Source organism: Fraxinus ornus (assembly GCA_903798235.1). Classification (NCBI taxonomy): domain Eukaryota; kingdom Viridiplantae; phylum Streptophyta; class Magnoliopsida; order Lamiales; family Oleaceae; genus Fraxinus; species Fraxinus ornus. The sequence continues at coordinate 62,913 of CAIGRF010206229.1, forward strand.
AATAATCTGGACGTTGGAGGTACGAGACCCATCATATCAATCGATCGATTTTTCCCAGTCATCACATAGATACCAGGGGAAGATAAACCACTGAAACTTAAGTTTCTGTACTGTCATTTCCTATGCAGCATGCGAATGAGTGCTAAAGCTGGAATCTTTTGTTGGGGGGAAAATTATCAAAACTAAAGACAATCACAAAGAAGTTTCCTTGTGAATATATCCCTCGACTTGATTCCACTTTATGTTCTCGTACAAAGTATTATACATTTAAGGATCCTCTTGCTACATAACACGTCCTCATTCACTACATAGAACTTCTAATAATGGGAAAAAATCAAACATGAAGATTCTCTTGCGACATGATGGAGCCTCTACACTATGTAAACCTTGTATGGTTTGAAAAGTAGAATGCATTAACTATGTCTTGGAACTACTTAACGAGCTCTCCTATAATATTCCATTCCCAGTCACTGTCTACTTTTTGTCAAATGGACGTAACTCTTGAGGTTTGAGCAGGGGCGGACCCAGCATTGAAGTACAGCCCGGACGGACGATGATCGGTCACTGTCAACAATCAGCGATCGTAAGGGCGAGGTCGTTTATTAATATTTAAAACTTAATATATATTATTATGTTAACAATAATATCAAAATCAGCAAGTGCCATAATAGCAAAGATTCCAATATTTTTTAAGGATAGTCACGGGTTCCACTCCCCCCTCCCTATTACCAATAATTTTGGTAAAAATTGGAGAACTAAAAATATATGAATTGCAAGTTAGGAAATTGAATTAGAGACGTCTCATAAGAATTACAAGTTCTAATCAACTCAACTGAAGGAGGCGTTTGAAAATGAAATGAAATAACAGTTATATAAGCTAAAAAACTTATTTATTGTAAAAAAAAAAAAAGTTACAGGCGGATCCAGCACAGACGGCTGCGGGGGCTGGTCGGGTGCTGGGTCCACCCCTGGGTTTGAGGTTTAACTTTGACGTCTTCCTGCCTTTGAAATCTTAAAATTTCCAGGATCCCTGACATTCTTTGTTTGAGCAGTGACTTGGGGTAAGTTAGAATTCGTGAAAATCATTTCTAGTGACAGGGGAAACTTTTACATGTTTTACCAACAAGTACAAAATTACTTATATGGGTGCCTTTATAGTCCCAGATAAGCTGAATGAAATTAGCTTCTTATCTGATTCATGGGAGGCCCAAATCAATGTTTGGGAGTTTCGCTGATAACGCCTTTTTCTTCTTCTTTTTTACATCAAGGCATTTCCTAGTAGCTTTGCCATACATATATACACCATTTCCACTCTTGCTTCTTCTAGTATATATTAACTTGCTATTATTTTTTTATATTCTTTTATATTTTTAAGCAAAGTCATCAGATTCTTCCGAGTGGATTCAAATTTGAGGTCCCTCCCCAGAAACTACGGTTTTGAATTTTGTTTAATACAGTTTCAGTTTTGTTCGTGAAAGATAAATAAATAAATAATCTTGACTATAAGTTGACTTTTAATGCAAATTATTTTCTGTTGCATGCTTTTCTTTTGTGGTTAGAGAGAAAGCAGCCTTGTTATGGTTAGATATATTGTTGTAAAAACTAGATATATTTATAAGTAGTAGGACATATTCTTATTATAAAAAAAATGTGATTTGTTTATTTATACTGCTATCTTGTACATTTTACTGGGCAAATATTAAAGGAGGTGTATGTGTGTCTATGAAATATGTACATAATTGATTTACGTGTAGAAGATATAATTGATTACACTGAACTTAAATATTTATCCAGGGTGAATGAATAAAGGGTTAAATTATTAAACTTATGATTGGATCACAAATTAATTATTCTATTACAGCAAAAATTTTGGGCTTGTTGATCTTAGATCTTAGCTCTTTTAGTTATCAATGGAACTTAAAAGTTTATTTAATTATCTCATAATTCAAGAGTGGAGTTTTGGACCTTAGCAGAGCAGTCCAAAACTATTGACTTACACCTAGTAAGTTGAGTTCCCTCAGTTTGAGTTTTTGGGTCATTGAATTCGCACTTGTGCCTTGAGGGAGTAGAAGAAATTAAGTGGTTAACTGTGCCTCCTCATGGGAGCAATTTGCACGTTGTCTCGCGGTTAGATGTAGAGTTTTATATCTAATTGCATCACAATTTGCAACTAATATTTTCGTAGGGGATACCTTGAAAATCCGTGGTTTTTTTCCTGTGGATCTTTTCAGTTTGTCATTAATAAACAAATATATTCTCTCATGATTTGTACTGTTTTACTAGTATTGTCGGGCTAATTTTGCAATCTGTTTCTGACTTAGGAAGCCGTTTCAGCTGGCGCAAAGTTGCTTTGCTTTCCTGAGAATTTCTCCTACATGGGTTCCAAATCTGGGGACAGTCTTAAGATTGCTGAATCATTAGATGGACCAGTTATGACTAAATATTGTTCTCTTGCAAGGTAGAATAATTCTGACTGTCAGTTGAATATGACATGGTCCCACTTTACCATTTCTATGGGCTATGTTATTAAGTACACAGGCTTATTTTCATTTTGTCTTTTCATATCATTCTATCCCCTCTTCATACATTTTTCATCTGGTTGATCCCACCCTAACCTTTCAGAAAAGAGAAAAAAAAAGGGATAGTCTCTACTTTTTCCCAGTCACTGTTATGTGAGGATGCTTAATCAAAGAGTAATGCTAAATCGGATGGTTATTTATATTGCTTGTTCATAAACTCTTTCATGGAAATACAAGTTTGTTCTTACCACTTGTAGATCATGTGAGTCAAATAATCTATTATCGCCACATCATTGTGCATTAAAAGTATGTTTATCTGAACTTTTAGGTCAAATGACACTCCTACTGTCATAAATTGCAGGGAGTCAAACATTTGGTTGTCACTTGGTGGATTTCCGGAAAAAGGATCTGACGATGTACACTTATGCAACACTCACGTATTGATTGATGATGCTGGGAACATAAGAAACACATTCAGAAAGATGCACTTGTTCGAAATTGACTTTGGCTCTGATTAACTTCATTTCAGTTTTACATTATGCAATTATGATGATTCCATTTATTTATAAAATTCACGATCCTTTCTGCTCATCATAATTTTATATTGTTTATTCATATAGGACTCTCTAACTAGGTATTCTGTATATCTGAAGGTTTGATGTTGATGTGCCTGGAGGTGCTGTTTACAAGGAGAGCTGCTTTACGGAACCAGGTAGTGCTCTATTCTCTTAAGATCCTGCAAAAGCTAGTTGATGATTATTTGTCCTCTAATATGTTAGCATCCATTTCAGTTAATTTTATATATGAAATTTGTGGATTAATATGCTGAGAATATCTAACATACCTCTTAATTTACATGCATGTATCACTGCCTAAAAGTACATTAAATGTGACTTCAGTCCTATGAGAGGTTGGACATTTTTGTGGTGTGGATTGAACTAAACTCTTTTTATTCCCCCATTCATTTTATACTTCCTAATACCTTAATAATAAACATGCTTATTGGAAGCTGGGATTTGGTAGTGGAGCATGAAAAAATTTCATGCATCTAAGCAAGACATTAACCTTTAATGAATAACTTCTACAACTACAGGAAAGGATATTGTTGCAGCTGACAGCCCGTTTGGACGCCTAGGTCTAACAGTTTGCTATGATTTGAGATTCCCTGATCTTTATCAGCAGCTGAGGTTCCATTATGATGCACAGGTTGAAGCGAGAGTTTTTACATCCTGATGTGCGGATATGAGATTATCTTTGACCTATTTCTTCGCCACAAAATTGTTACACCTTCATTTCCTTCCTGTAGGTTTTGTTGGTGCCTGCTGCTTTCACAAAAGTGACTGGTCAGGCACATTGGGAGGTTCTGCTTCGTGCACGTGCCATTGAAACTCAATGTTATGTATGAAAGCTTGATTTCATCATGTTATCTCTAACTTCCTCTAAATTTCTTGTTCTGTAGACGTCGTCATATTCTTATTATTAGTTGAGGTCCAATTTTATGGCTGATCAAATTATTCTTCATATATATATAATAAATGGCCTTATTATATGGTTTATTGGTAAAATGTATCTAGGAATTTCCCTGCGATACATTTTTGTTAATACACTGTTTATACTCAAATGTTATACTATTTTTAGACTCAGTGCATCACTTAAATATTTCACGCGAATGATACCTCTGATCGAAAGTAAGGAAGTAAATTTAGCTTACCTTCCATCTTGAAAAATCGACACTGATCATCTGAGCTTTGGATATGAGCTATTTTATATCTTAAAACTGATTGGGAATCAACTGATGATCTGTGAGAACTCTAAGTTGCCTAACCGAGGTTCTGATTTAGTACCACTAGTTTATTTTGATAAAATCATTCAAGAATAAGTTTGTTAATTTCATGACGTGCTCAACACACATTATTCCAATAGGACACAAGTTTTTCATGCAGAAAGAAACGGTTGTCAATGTTAAGATCATGGCCTCGTTGGTTTACCTCCAAGAAATTGATTTTGCACTTTTCCTTGCTAGAAAATCAAAGAGACATTTAACCTCCTAGAATCACTAAATTATTGGTGGCTTATTTTATTTATTTACCTGCTCCAATGAGTATCCCACCATAACTTTTTTTTCTGATATCCAAAATATCTGATTTCATTGTTCATTTGGTTTAGAGTTGACTGATTTATCTCAGTTTCTTCTTGCCTAATCTATTTTTATTTTGACAATCATGAATATTCCCAGGTCATAGCTGCTGCACAAGCTGGGAAGCATAGTGATGAAAGAGAAAGCTATGGCGACTCCATGATAATTGATCCATGGGGTACAATTATTGGACGGTTACCAGGTCAGAACTATTTCTATTTTACCATGTGGCACTTCACATATTCCAGCTAGC
>CAIGRF010206246.1:10766-23253 GCA_903798235.1 Fraxinus ornus
TCTCAAAATTTCAAAGTAAACGCGTTTTCCATTTTTATGTTTTCGGAAACAGTTTTTCAGAATGGCAAAAAGAACGCGTTTTCAGAAAGTTCAAAACAGACACTCAAAACACAAAACACAAAACCGAAACACAAAGAGAACAGCACCTAATATTTTTGTTCAGCCCATTTTTTCCATATTTGTGTAAATCGCCCAAAAATAAACAAATACTAAAAATGGGCAGCCCACATAACAATTCAGAATTCCATATCAACCCGTCAAACATTTAAACCACACCAAAACCCTATAGGAATGATAAAAAAAGCTTCGAAGGCTAAACAGCTTAGATACTACTTTTCTCTCTTTTCATTTCCAAAGGTTTTCACTTTCTCCCTCTAGTTTTTCAGTATAAGCAACAACGAGAGCTTGAATATTCCGGTCTTGGTGCTCGTAAAAAAACATTTTCCCCAAAATTAATTTCATTTTAGCTCAAAGTTCAGTGCAAGCAGATGCCTGCACTGGGCCTTCATTGGGTCCGCCCATGACCAGAATAAGTGCTTTAAGATTTCAATGACAAATAGTTTGTAGGAGTAAACAAATCTTAATCCAAGTTAAAATCAAGCAAAACCAAACTTGAAAATGAACTTTTAGAACAAATATATAAACCTTGACTTGATCTTTGATTTGGATATAGGTATATCAATTTGATGTTTGTGATGTGTGTTTTCAATATGAAAACTATCCCTATTTATAAAACATCAATCATCATACAAAGAAATGTGCTAAAAAAAGCCAAAAAGGTGAAAGTTTAATGAAAAGTCACTAGAAGTCAAAATCCCAATGAGCATATTTTTGTACTGGACGCCCATCCAATTCAACAAATTTGCCCCTGTAATTGCAAAACACAGCCCAAGCGGTCGCCCATGCCATTCTTTGATATTCACTGTTTTTTGTTCTCTTTCTGTTTTCGCTTCTTTTTCTCATAGTTGACTACTTTCATTACTTTCAAAATCACTCCTCATTGTTAATTTGAAAATATCCAACAATCCCCCACTTGTTCAAATATAAAGTGAGTACAAACTTAAGTTTAACGACATTTATACATAGAGTATTGATATTTGTTGCTTTAAATCCAACTTTAGTATAAATCTCACAAAGAGATTATCGAAATCCCGAGTAGCATGAAAACTCTAAATCTATTCTTCCTTGTGATGATACTGGTGAAATCATACACACAAGTATCAAGTGTTCCAAGTTCCACATAAACTCGTTTAGCTTTATTAGACCTTGTGCTTCTCCTGTTTATAAACATTTAAAAGAGAAACTCCAACTCTCTATTGAGGTGGTACAACCTCGAAGTTTATATAAATAAAGTTCTTACAATATCTTTGTCACTTTTATAGATATTTGATCCACCAACCTGAACTTTATTAAAACTTATCGAAACTCAACCCTCCTATTCATGACAACCAGCACTTATAACTTAGAATAGGGTTTAAAAGAATAATTAAGTGATGAATCTATCCATTTATCGAATAACTTATTGTTACCATTTGAACTTAAAGTATACCTGTTAGTATAGTCAAGTAGTGTTGCCGTAACTGGTGGATTTAATTACGAAGTTTTAACAGAATCCTACTAGCTGTAGTTTGCACTAGTTCCCTTGTGATCAATTTATTGAAAGGATCAACCAAATTCTGATTTGACTTCACATAAGTGAGTGAAATTATTCCATCTTTGATTAATTTCCTCACATAATCATGTCTTGTACTCATATGTCTAGATTTACAATTATACACATCATTGTATGTCTAGCTAAAATTGTTTGACTATCACACAAAAAATATGGAAGAATTATACATTTCTCCCAGTGAAATTTCATACATTAGATCTCTAAACCATTCAACTTCATTTTCGATTTTAGCTAATGCCACAAATTCTGATTCCATAGTTCAGTGAATAATACACGGTTGTTTCTTGAATTTTCAAGAGAACGCACCCCCTCCAAGGGTAAATACCTAACCTGAGATTGATTTATACTTACCAACACTAGATACCAACTAGCATCTGTAAATCCTTCTAGGATTACTGAGAACTTAGAATATTGGAAACCTAAATCCTTAGTTCTCTTCAAATAACCAAGAACTCTCCCAAAAGCCTTCCAAACTTGGGTAATAAACCGACTAATGCTATGTTAGGTCTTGTACATTGCACAGTATACATTAGACTCCCTATAGCACTTGCATACTCAAGTTGTGCTATAGCTCTTTCACCATTCTTTACAAGTTTCAAACTTTGATCAAATGGAGTGTTAGCCTCTTTAATGTTTAATTGGTTGACCTTATTAATCACATTATCAACATAATGTGATTGGCTTAATATATAACCCACACTAGTCTTGGTGACTTTGATTCAACTTGACTAAGATCTTTTATTTTGAATGTGAAAGATAGAATCATATTTATTTCTTTTATACCTTGCATATGATTACTTACAATCAACATGTCATCCATATATAAGCAAATGAGTACAACGTGATTATCACATACTTTTGAATATAAACATTTATCAACACTATTAAGTTTAAGGGTTTTGCCAAATGGCTAGGGTTACATAGGCCCTGGACGTGCAGACACTCTGTCAATAGGGGACACCATATACGTCCCTAGAGTGACAGGCCTATGTATCCCTATCTAGCAAAACCCTATGTTTAAATTTAAAGACATTATTGCTAAGTAAAACTTTCCATGCCATTTCTTTGGTGTTTGTTTTAATTCATATAAGAATTTTATTAATTTCTATTCTTTATCCTCATTTTTAGGTAGATTAAAATCTTCAGGTTATTCCATATAGACCTCCTGATCAAAATCCCCGTTTAAAGTTGTCGTTTTAACATTCATTTGATTTATATGCAAATCATAGATTGGAGCTAAAGCGAATATAATTCTAATTGATGTTATTCGTGCAACTGGTGCATACGTGTCAAAATAATATATTCTTTCTTTTTGTCGATATCATTTGGCCACTAACATAGCTTTAAAGGTATTGAGAGTACCGTCCGCATTGTACTTCCTCTTAAATACACATTTGCAACCTATGGATTTCGATTTAGGTGGTAAATCGACTCATTTCAAAGTATTGTTTGACATTATTAAATCAATTTAATCAATTACAGCATCATTCTAAAAGGTGTTATCTCTAGATGACATTGTTTCTTGATAAGTTTTAGGATCGATTTCCACATGAAAAAATGTACAGAGTAGTTCTTGTGACACTTCTCTCATTTCCCTCAACTAAATAGAAATAAATAAGTTGAGAGAGTAATTCACTCGGTCCTAGCACATTTTCCTTATGAGCTCTTTTTACTTCTTGTAAGTTCACTTGTTTCAACATCCTCGGAAGGTGTTTATACTTGTGATATTGCAGAACTAATGTTCACTTAGAGAATTATTATCCAATGATAACATATTCTCAAAGAACTTTACTTCACGCGATTCAATAATAACATAGTTTTCCACGATTAATAAATGATATACCTTGCTATTTTAGGCATATCCTACAAAAGAGATTTGATCCCTCTAGGACTCAACTTAGTCATTTTTGGATCTACATTTTTAAAAAAAGACATTTCCACACTTTGAAATAATCAATGTTCGATTTTCTCCCTTTTCACAATTTATATGGAGAAATCTTAAATCTTTTGGAAAGAATCATATTACTTATGCGACACGTACTTAATAAAGTCTCACTCCATAAGTTAGATGGCAACTTATCATTTAATTATATAGCATTTATTATTTCAACTAGTGCCCTATTCATTCTCTCAACCAAACCATTTGCTGGGGCGTTCTAGGTACAATACATTGATGTATTATGTCATATTATTTACAAAAAAGATTAAATTCGCTAGAAAAGTATTCACCTCCCCTATCACTTTCTAGGATTTTAATCTTTCTATTTAATTGATTTTCTACTTCGACTTTGTACATCTTAAAGTTGTTAAAAGCTTCGTCCTTGTTTCATCAAGTAGATATAGCAAAACCTAGAATGATCATGGATAAATGTTATAAAGTATCTATTACTTCCTCTGGTTAACATTCTATTTAATTCACATATATCGGAATTACTTAAGTCTAGCAAATTAGATTTCATTTCAACACATAGTTCACATCTATTATGTCCCATGTGTTCAAATGAAATCATTCTTATTAAAGTACAAAAGTCAATATGTCGTAGTCGATCACGCTGTAAAGAAATAGGCTCAACAATATAATTTAGATTTGTAGTTTTATTGATGTTATTGTCAATAATACAAAGTATGACAATTCGATCACTAGAATAGCCCTTTTTTCAACAAATACAACATTCCAGGAAAGTATAAGTTTGCCCGACTCGTATGTGGACTTAATACCTAGTTTTCCCAACAAATCACCACCTCCAAGATTTCTATTCATATCAGGTACATGCAATACATTTATTAATGTGATATCCTTATCGGATGTGAATTGTAAGTCTATGCTTCTTTAGTCAACAACCTTTGATTGAACTCCATTCCCTATTTGAATGTGTCCGTCATCCAATTCTTGATAAATTTTGAAAAGAGATCTATCATAGCACACATGTATGGTGATGCAAGTATCATACCGCCATCTTTGAACCTTTCCTTTGACCGAATTCACAATGTCCACATTAACAATGAATTTGTCAACGGAGTTCATTTTGCCTTATTGCATTGGTTGTTTACGATAACTACAATTTCGAGCATAATGTCTGAGTTTGCTACACACATAATAAAAAACTTTGAATTTGTGCAAAATGGAGAACCATGCGGCTGCATGGTTCCCCAAGCCATGCGGCCGCATGGCTAGAACCCGATAGTTTCATAAGCAAATTGGTTTTGCTCATGCGGCCGCATGAGCCAATTTTCTAGCGAGAATTTTCAATTTTATTTAGTTTCCTAGTTTGATTCAATTACCTTCTTTTAGTATCTTTTAGCATATATTGGGCCTAATTTCGTGGCAAATAGGGTTTCCTTAGTTTTCATATAAAACCTTCCCATATCTCTGTTATTAGCGATATCAATGGACACGGCTTGGTTCTTTGGGGTTAGTTGGTGATTATCGACATTTTTGAGGTTGCTAATGTTGCTTCATTTTATGCATGTTCGGATTCAAGGTCGAGTTCTTTCGAAGAGAGAGGAGATGATATGATCCAGACAAGGCTTTAAACGAGCAAAGAATCGAAGTGCATTGAGGAAGAGTTAAGGTTGAGCTCGGGAATGAGTCGGTGTTCAATTCAAGCCATAGAAGCCAAGCAATCAAGTGATCGAGCCACAAGGTTCACTTGGACAAAGTTGACGAGTCAATGGACAAGTTCCATGCTGGGGACTGAATGAGCTTGAAGGCGTCCCAAATCGAAGGTCGAAGCAAGGGAGCAAAATGGAGAACCATGCGGCCGTATGGCTAGCACTCGAGGGTTTCATGGGCAAATTGGTTTTGCCCATGCAACCGCAAAGGAAGTCACCATGCGACCGCATAAGCCAATTTTCTAGCGAGAAATTTCAAATTTTATTTAGATTCCTAGTTCTATTCAATTACCTTATTTTAGTATCTTTTATCATATTTTGGGCCCAATTTCGTGGCAAATAGGGTTTCCTTAGTTTTCATATAAATACTTTGCATTATTTCATTGTAAAAAAAACTTTGGACATTATTATGTGATTTATACAATTTTGGTGAGATTTATTCCTCCAATTTTATTGCTGGTTTAAGGATCTAGTTGAACTTATCAAAAGGGGATCGCATTCCTTTTATGGCGTTTCCACTTCACGGTTCATGTTCCGGGTAATTAACGGGTCGGATTTCTTACGCGTAATCTCGGTTCTTGATAAGGGTCGAACAACAGGTCGGGTTGATATTTGCGCGACATGATTTCTAGCTTTTTTAGGTTGGTTCCATCTTGTTCATGGGTTCCTAATATCAATTTTTGGCTGGGTTCACATCAACTCCCCTTTACCATCTCCGGGACAATCCATTTTTTCGTCGAGTTCTCCGGCCAATGGAGGAAAAGACAAGCAGCCCGAGCCACAATTTGAAAAGCCCACATCCGAAAATGTTGATTTAAGGGCAATTCCTTCGGCCACTGGAGGTAAGGTCAGGTGATCATTTTCTCCGGACTGAGAATCATAGGTGACACATATAAAAAATTGGATTTAATTTGTAAAAAATAAAAAGTTTGAGTACTGAAATTACAATTTTTTTTTTAATTTTGACATTTTGTATTATTTTTAATGGCAAATTTGACGGATCTTAAATGCAGGGGGTTTTTCCATTCAAAATGGATCTTAAGTGCGGGGGGTTTTTCCATTCAAAATGTTTCAAAGGGATAGTTTTCTATGATTTTCAATAGGTGGGTTGGGGGTATATCACACATAAAAATGTTTCTAGGAGAATTTTTTGCTATTAATTATTTTTGAAATGTTTTCAAAGAGTTTCGATTCCTAAAACACTTTCAAAACGAAACGTTTACATCTTAGAAGTTTTTTTTTTTTGCAAATCCTAATTTATAGTAATTATATTACTTTCTCTTTTTCCTTTGTTTAGTTAACTTATATAGACTTAATAATTTTGTATGTTCATAGCTAATGCCATTAATATCTGTATAATTCACACTATTGATTATTTGACATTTTTTTGTGAATGTTATTTATTATTTGATGTTGTGGAGAAGTGTTGCGAAGTTTAACATACGTCACTGCATCAAAATTCGGGTGAGTTACGCGGTTAATAATTGATCTAGTACTGGTTTTCATAATCCAGAACGGAATGACTTTGGTTTAGTTCTTGCTTCTCAATTCTATTTTAAAATTATTTTGTTATAATTTCTCAATTAAAACGAGGCATTTGAACTAACACTTCTATTGTTTGAAACTATAACTTGTGAAAGTGGAGGAAATTTTACACAACAGTTAAGTACGATTTGATTTATTTAGTTTATAGTATTGATGATACTTTCTTTTCGTCCAACTAATGTCTAGCGTTTGTCTTATCAATTTAGGGCATGTTTGGCATAATTTTTGCTTCTACTTTTACTTTCTATTAAAAAGATTTTTAAGAAATATACCTTAATTTTGTTCAAAANTCTATTAAAAAGATTTTTAAGAAAGATACCTTAATTTTGTTCAAAAAACTAATTTTTAAAAGCACTTTCTATTTTAGAAGTGCTTTTAGATAAAGACATATTATGCCAACTTCCTCTAAAATTTAAAAGCTCTTTTAACTACTAAAAGTACTTTCATAAAATTAGTCGAATGGGTTCAAAAGCAGATTTTGAACCTCCAAAACTCTTTTTGACTTTTCAAAATTAATGGTGTTTTATGAAATAATTATTTTTCGCTCTAAGTTCTCAATGTACATTTAATTCTCCAATTGATTTGGTTTAAATATAATTGGCACAAGGTTAACAAATGTCCCTAAGTTCAATTAATTTGGTTGAAAAACCAGTTAGACAAAGTTAACAAACAATTTTAAGCAGTGTTTTAACAAGTGCGTCGTTTTCCCTCTTTTTTTAAAAGCTTTTTATCCGACTTCAATTTCAACCTTTTCATTTGAAAATTGTATAATTGACTAATTGTAAGAAAATGAATACAGTCTTTTAAAATTTTAGATGTTTGTTATATATTATTTTAATTATTAAATAATTTTTAAAATGATTAAAAATTTAAAATAATGTTAACACTTTTTTACACCTAGATCTTGTCTAGGCTCGTAAAACTTGAAGTTTGGTCTTCACGTTTAACTACACTTTTACATTTTTTAGAATACTGATTTTAAGTATCATTGATTTGATTGAAATATTAAATGTGTAAAATAATCGAAAATTTTTGTTAGCACCAACCATCGCATCAACATTCTATATTGTCAATGTAAATATAGATAATTAAAACCATTTAAATTTTAGATAAGTGGTTCAACATGATTTTGAGTTCAAAAAGTCTTCCCACCATTAATTCTTAAAAATTCTCATGTTAAATAGCACTTTTGACACCTCCAAATGTGATGCTATTTAGTATTAACGATGTTTAATATCATCTTATTCGACATATAAATGTCATTAATTGATTATTCTTTAAAAGTAGGAAGATGAATCAAATTTAAGATGCCTTATCGCGTGTATATCTTTATTGTTTATTAGCAAAGTGTTTTATAGTAATGCTCTATCCCTATAAAGATAGAATTGTTTCCATCCTCGTACAACTTTAGATATTTAACTAATATAGTTATAACAATAAATTTTAATTATATTTTTCCTAATATACCATTACGATCTACCATTAATAATGATATAAATAATAACAGTTCATATTTGTTGATAACAACGTGCGTTAAATATGAATACATTAGAAAATTAAGAAATCAATTATACTCAACGAGAAATATGATCTGTAATTTGGAACAAACGAAAATAAAAGGTAAGTCTTTCTTTATGGGATATTGTAAGTTTATTGTAATATCCTTAATTTTGATATGATCACACAATTTATAAGTCTTTCGTGTAAAAGTTAGGGACGTAATGTACATTCAAACATTTTTAATACAAATTTCAATTTATAAGTAAGGTACTTGCCGATTCATTATGAAAATAATTATAAATGTGTTTTTTGACATTAATTTAAATTAGATTTATGAAGTGTATTAGAATGGAGGCTTGATGTGAATGTATTATTTAGTCATGCTATGTACACATAGAAATTGACATAATATGAGTGAGGTATGACTCATGCGTATCGTATGCTCCATTTCACTCATATTATGTCAAGAGTGGGCATGGCTGATTCCGTATCAAGAATTATCAATTTGTGCCCGCAAAAAGCCAAAGCTACCCAACAATGATTCTGCACACTTTCCAACTATAGAAAGCTACTTTTGACTTTATAGAAACTATTTTTCAGCTGGCCAATGTCAGAGAGACAAGTGTCTCCCTGAACATGTACGAAAAATCTTATTTACATATAGCACAACTCTATTAATTGTACGATGCTCTTTCGCTCGAAATTCTGGAGCCCTTGTTTGATGATCATTATAAAGAAAAATTGCGAAAAATGATGTTTTAAGTAATCATTTTTTGAAGTACTTATTGTTAAAAAGTAAGATTTTTTTTTTTTTTTAAAGTTAAAGTGAGAATATTTTATTTTTTAAATGTGATTGAAAATGAGTATAAGAAATAAAGAGTTTCAATTTGTTTAAAGAGAGTCATACACGGGCTAAGTCTCCTATTAAAAATAATTTATAAAATATTTAATTTATAAATAAATAAAAATGAGTGATGAATGAGCGAATAATATTTGTGAATTTATAGGCTGGTCCATTGTTGTTTCTTTTGAAAGTACTTGCGAAATATGATATTTTTCTAAAAATTAGTTTCAAACAAAAATGAAGGTAATTTGCTCCAGAAGCTCTTCAGCATGAAATAAAAACAAAAACAAAAGTCATGTTAAACGGGCTCAAAAATAATTTTTATTTTGTTTTTCAAATTAGAACGTGAAAATTTGAAATAACTATAAAACTATTGTGGTTTTTTGATACACCTTTTGGAGAATTGGAGGGTTTGGTAAGGTGAAAGTGGAATGAAACAAATCAAAATTGACTAATTTGTCCGATTTCATGCTCTAACTGAACAGTTCTATTTAAAAAACCCCAAAAATCATATTCAACAAGATCATGTCTCCTGAAGTATAAAAAGCACGATCGTGCAGGCACCTATGAAAATGAAAGAGAGAGGCTCAAATGGTCCTATCATGAAACAAGGCCAAACATCTCAAATCACTTTGTAGAAGTTGGTTCATCACAACTTGATATCTGCTAAGCATCCATCAATGTGAGACAAGGACAAATTTGATAGAGACAGCTCGATTAGTCTTGAATGGTAATTGACGTGAGTTAATAAACGTATAGGCGCCAATGCTTAAGTTACAAGGTTTTTGAATAGTGTTGATCTTGGTTTTCGGCTGGGTGACTTGGTCGACAAATCTTGGTTCCATTTACGTCAATGCGCAAGGCTTCTGTACACTTGGACAAATTGTTGGAAGCACGCGACCTTCTTCAGTGATGGGGGAGGTCGCAGTGAGTACTTCAATAGACACTTGCATTCCCGAAATTCTGAGTTGGGGAAATATACTTTTTTAGCTTTTCCCGGATCTGTTCTTTGGAGATTTGCAGGACCAATAACCATTCTCTCTAAGTTGGTTGCAATTCCCAATATATGTATTGCAAATTCAATTTCAATTTCACACCAATTACCAACATAATCATACAACTCAAATTCTTTAAATTGATGATCATGAAATGTTACACATTGATCTCGAATGTTTGATCTTTCATATCCATCCCGCTTCGCTCCTTGAAACTACAAACAAACTCAGTCAAGATAATGAATAAATTTGCTAATGACATCCAAATTTGTTCGAAGATCCAAGTCAACCAACCACCTACAACAAAGAAAACTCTGATCACAACTTAATGTTTGCAGAAGTGGAGAAGCCTTCACAAGTGCCAAAACCCAAAAGGGCTCAAAATTCTTGGAGAAATATGGTATGGAAAGGTTCAGTTGCTTAAGGTTTCTGAATATAGCAGTGCTTTGCGGCAATTCCATTTCCTATGTGCCAGACAATAAGGTTGTTAAAGTACGAGCACATGTTGTCTTACATGAACTGTGAAGCCATATATATTTTCATACTTACTTGAATTGGACTTAAATGCATAGTTAAGGATTCAAGCTGAGGACATGATTCATTGAAGATATCTCAATCATAGGTGCCCTATTGTTGCAAAGAACATGCAAATGCCTCAGACGAAGGGATGATGGATCTTTAATTTTCAAGTAATTTGATGCCACTTTACACCATTTCGATGTTGAGGTCTTAAATTTGGGGGCAATTGCACAAAAGATTTGTTAAATCTTCGACCAAATCCACATATTCTAACTGCAAAATTTTCAAAAATATAAATCCACGAAATTCACCCATATCTTTCAAACCACATGATTGTAAATGCATGTGTGTAACGTAGACGTTCCTGGCTCGGAGAAAAGCCAGTATGGAAAATTGTATCAAGGTGCTTCTTTTGTTGTATAAATATCAATGAAGTTCAGCCTTGGTGAGAGAGCAAGTTTATTTTTTACCCCGGATTCAATTGCAAGGCCACCTTCAAAGAAGTTTAATCATTGAATATCTTGTATGCATACACAATGCCATCTTCAAAGAAGTTAGGGTCCGTTTGATTGCAAGAATGAAATTTGGTGGAAAGAAATTGAATTCCAGAGAATTAAATTGCTTAAAACTTGTTTTACAGGGAATTGTCAATTAATCCTGTTTGATTGATATAATTTTCCACCTAAAAATATTGAAATTTTGGATCTTTTTGTGCTCGTTTGTTTTTGTTTTTCATGAAAATTGCCCATTAAAGGGATATAATTTGTTACAATTGGGAATATTAATTTGTTTTCATTGCCAAAAAAATAAAAAATAAAAAGGTGAAAAATTTAATCGATCAAATATGCAAAAATGTGGAAATAGAATTTAATTTACATTATCCATGGAAAAGATTGACAAATCAAACATGGCCTTATATTTTTTCCATGGAATAGTCGAATGGCATGATAAGCTCTTCTGACAAGTTCCCACTTTTCATTGTCAATCTTGCACAGTTGCACTCCACTTGATTGAACATGTTAATAAAATCAATATCTATGTGGGTCCTATGAGTGCAAAGGTTTCTTCATCTAAGCGTACTCTCGCTAGTTTTCACAGCATCCGTTATGCTTAATAGCGAAATTGGCAGTTCATTGATCTGATCCTCGTCTTCCCAGTTAGTCTATCCTAAGTAAAGAAGAAATAAATCAATCAACATATACAAGTAAAATTAAAACTACTATGTTCATCCAATATTAATTAATATTGTAGAGTAGAATTTGGGTTGCCTATTACAATATAGTGAAATTAAAGGATAAAAACTCGAGGCAAGTAACTTTGGTACCTTATTATTGAAACCCAGAGTATGTTTCTTAAGCAATATTAGATTGTACTCGTCAATAATAAGAATATTGCCTTGCCAAACTTTTCGTAGCTGTTTTCTCATTATAAACAAACAACTAATAAAGAAGGAAAATAGCTCTAACTTCGCAGTCAACACACATATATTTAAATCATATTTGAATTTCAAAAATTCAAGTAATATTTTAAACCCTTGAAACCAAACAGCCCCATAAAACTGAAGAGGTCGAGTTATTTTCATTAAAATTCTTACTCACACATTAGTTTTCAAGACGAATTAATATTTATTGGACCAGATTGTGACTCCACCATCTAGGACTGGACCAAGAAATCGCAGCCCGCTAAACTGACCCAACCCGATTAGTATTGGGTCGGGTTGGTTCGATTTAAAATTATTTCGGGTTGGGTCGGGTGAAACAATTTTAAAATTCTTATGGGTCGGGTCGGTTCACTTCCAAC
>CAIGRF010206265.1:2084-17857 GCA_903798235.1 Fraxinus ornus
ATAAATAAATCAAATTATGGATGGTTACAAACTGGTTACCATTTCTCTATAAATAGGACCAAAGGTCCATAAAAAATGGCAACTAAAAAGCTATGCAAAAATCCAGAAGTGCAAAAGAAATTCAAAGGTCGATTGAAGAAAAGAAACTCTCTCAAGTCAAATCTAGAAATACCAAGAAGATCAAAGTCTTCTTCAAATTCAAGTAAATCCAGGAAAGCCCAAGTCTTCTTCAAACCAAATCAAATTCAAGTCTAAGCCTTGAATCTCAAATTCAAGTGTCAAATAAGCCAAATTCTCCACAAGTCAAGTCTTCAACAAATCTTGAAATCCAGGTTTCAAGCCACGTGATCCCTCATCTTCCGACATTCAGATCATCAATAAGAGGATTGTGCATTTGTTCCAGCAACATGAAGATCATCATCCACTTGAACTTATCAAAATATAATTTGTAGCAATTTCTGTATTTTAATATACGAAATTCGTCATATACTTATTCTATTTCTTCTTTGAAAAATAAGTTTGTACACTTTAGACCCAGAGTTACTCCTATGTTCATCCCCACGTGTCACTATTGTGGTAATGTTGGACATATAAGACATAAGTGTAACGAGCTCTTGAATAGGAAGAAGATAAAAAATGTAGGTTCGAGGATTGAAATCATCTGTACAACAAAGTTTTCCTCCACCTGAGGTTCAAAATATGAAACCTAGAGTCGTTCCTAAATTTACTTCCACACGTCATAATTGTAGTGTTTTAGGTCACATTAGACCTAATTGTCACAAGTCATTGGTTAGGTACAACAATCAAGATCCAACTACTCATGTTAGTTTCTTGACGACAAAGTGAGTCCCTCGACTAAATTGATGACTCAATTGACTCTGATTACATCTTATTCTAAGAAAACTCGGGTCAAGAAGAGCGGCCTCACAAATATAAGTGATGTTGATAATGTTACTATTCATGGTAAGAGCACTTTTGTGCCTCATTGAGTAGGTACTTATGTGAATGCATCTGCATTATTAATGATATCTATATGTTTATGCATGCACATCCATTCATTGTATTTTAGGAGTTTCCTTTTTGTATTTTTCCTTTATTATAAAAAAATGACAAATAATTTTTTTTTTTTTTTGATAAATAATATTTTTGTACATAATATTTTGTGATCAAGTACTAGTAAAGTTCATATATGGTAAATTAAATTTCCATTAATTTGTTTAGAACTCGTTTGGAGTACTTAGCATAGGTTATTATAATCTACTTATGCACTGCACTCATTAGACTCTTGTGAGTGAGTTTTAATCGTGTGGTTGAGATTTGGGATGATAGTCATCTGTGTGGTGAATTGACTTTGAATATGGAATGACCTTTAAACTAGTTGACCTGAAGTCTTATATATTCCTCTTAAAAGTAAAATTATTATTGAGTTTCAAAAAAATAAATTTTTTTTTTTGTTAAATTACATAAAATATTGTGAAACAATTGTATACTTTTCTTTATAGCATATATGACTTGAGTGATTAAGTCGCAGGGTATCTTAATACCTGGTGTCATATAAGTCATTGGCATAAAACTCATTACAGGGTCATGTAGAAAGCTTAATAAAAAAGAGTCCGTACATAAGATTTGAAAACTAAAAGAAAAATATACATATATATATGTGCTCACAGATAGGGGAAAAATTTATACATGTAATTGTGAGCTCGCTCTTTAATTTATACACATCCTAGTAACATTGGATTTGATTTCATACTTTGACAAATATATTTATTTACTGGTGATTCTTTGCATGTCTTTTCTCATTGATTCAAGGATTTAGACTTGCTTACATGAGTTTAATGAAACTTTTCACATATGAATGACTTGTACGATTTACTTTACTAGGTTTAAAATAAGTTATGTGGGAAATGTTTACTTGTTTATGACCTATGCATGTATGAGTAGGCAAGTAACTGTTCATAATGATAAAATTGAAAATCTATGAAAAATTCAAAAAACAGTTGGTCTCAAAATTGAAAAATCTTTATTCTCCTATCACATGTTTTTGCATATTTTTACTTGTCTTTCCTTTGCTATTCGTGACAAAATGGGGAGATATGTGTTTTTTATTTCAGTGAGTTGATTATATGAGTTAGACAGAGAATTTTAATTTTTTTTATTTAGAGGGAGTCACTTGATATATTTGTTGGAGTTTTATTATTGATATAATTTTGTACTTTGTCTATGTTAATATAAAATTCTATATTTTATTTCTAAATTCACATGATATTACATGTTTCAATGTTACACGTGTTTTATTATGTATTTTATTTCACTTAGTTATATATTTAAGATTTTGTTAGTTTCCTCTTACTTTTCACGTAATATTGTAGTTTCCAAGTGTTTCAGGAAGCAGGTTGACCAAGTATTGAAGAAAATCTTGGAAAGCTTATTTTTGCATAGTTTTGGACTTTTTGAATTTGAAATAAATAATTTTGTCACATGATGCCAAATGGGGAGATTCTTAAACTCAAATTATATAATTGAAAATTTCTAAATTTGTAATTGACAATTTTTTTTTTTTTTTTTTTGTCAAAATCATGTCCTAGTTGAATTGTATTAGGATTTAACTATTTGGTATACAAAGTCAAATTAGGATTAAAAAAGTTCAAGTTATGTTAAAACTAGTATAGGTTTGATAGAGTCCAAAAACAAGTTAAAGAATTTCAAGATGTACAAGAAGGTCACATATAATCATTGGAATGCAACTAGAAACCCAAGTGTCAAAGAGCAGCACAAATTATGCTCCACATTCTCAGTTGCAACGTACAATTCATTTTTCACATAGAAAACACTGAAATTTGGACAAAGCTATTTCTAGAAGAATTGTAGCCATTTGAGTAAGCTTTCTAACGCATCTTGAATTACTTCAATCAAACATTGGGAGAGAAATTTATGAGGAGAATATTGAGGAATTCTCAACAGCCGCTCATCTATCGTTGACCTAGCGCTCGAGCGACGTGGTTATATTCGACTTTCAAGCTTATTTTAAGTTAATTTTTATCCCAAACATTACCTAGTATAAATATACACCCTATGTCAGTCCAAAAGTGGGTTAAATCATATTTATTCCATAGAGATCATTCTTTTGATGATCCAAGACATTTATTAATTCCATTGTTCAACCACCACATTTTACTTGATTCATAAATTTTTCTAAAACATATTTTGTTGATCAAGTCATATTGTTTCACATTAAACCATAGACTAAAACACATAAGATCTTTTGATCAAACACCAAACCACATAATACATCGAAGATAAATCAAAATCAAGGATTGTGAGCTATTACAGAAGTACAAATTCATGAGGATTAAGGTGAGGTACCAAGAGTCGGGATCTAATGTCAAGAACATGCAATCTAGGAGGGTTAAGTTATAAACCAGGAGTCGTGATTTATTTTGAAGGAGTGCACCTTTAGTAGGATCAAGGGAGATTGTGGAAATTGAGGTCAAAAGTTATATGGGGTAAACATGTTTGAACATTACTTTAAGTTTGCTTCGATTTATAGTGAATTATTGTCTGACAAAATGCCCGGAGTTTCTACGTTTCTTGGTGTTTTTTATTACTTTAATTAGTGATTGTGGTATTCAAATTTAAGATAAATTGACTTGTTTGATCTAACCATCTAAAAGCAATTATAAAAAGACTTGTTGTTTTAAATTCTGTAATTTCACGCGTTGAGTTTAAGTATTTGGTAATTTAAAACTTTCAATTTTTAACTACATATTTCATTGGACCCATAATTTCTTAACTATACATTTCATCAACTTTTATTAAAATATACTAAAAAATCTAATTTTAATCTCCAACAAACAATAGCTTAATGATAAAGTGCACAAAGAAATAAGGGTTACATCTACAAAGATGTAATATAGTTTTCAATCATTACGTAAATAATAATGCTATCTATCATTAATGATGATCATCATCCATTTAGATGACAATGAGCTCTCTAATTCATTGTTCAATGGAGTTACGATGAATTTTAATGCAAAGAACAATGAATTAGGATATATGCTACCACCTAAACCATAGGTCAAACCATACTTGAGGAGACCCGGTGCCACCTCAATTTCAAATATGCATTACGTGAAAACAAATTTATTGTTTAAAATGCAATAATTTTATTTTATTGTTTATACACACGGAACTCTTAATACTAAAACAGTGTGAATGTGTGATAATTTATACTTTTATTATCTATAGCATGCATGATCGTCGCTTTTCTCATCCTTAATAAAGAGTATGAGATAACCTTGGAGAAAGATGAACATCTAGTGGAGTTGCTTTCATGTTTGTTAATCCTGCATTCACAGTCATGTCGACCGATTCATGAGAAGGAGTTGACAGCTCGAATGCATGCAACAAATTAGCCAAGACTAAGTGTAACATGTGAAGGGAGAATGATATGCCAGGGCAAATTCTTCGACCGGCTCCAAATGGGATCAATTCGAAATTCTGACCCTTAACATCGAAATCCTTATGAGTCGTGAGGAATCTCTCCGGTCTAAACTCCAATGGGTCAAACCATACTTGAGGGTCTCTTTGTATCTTCCACAAGTTTATGATTAGCCTAGTGCCTTTCGGAATATTGTAATCGGCTAGTTTGCAGTCTTCAGAGAATTCTCTCGGGCTACCTAAGAATCCGGCAGGGTACAACCGCAATGTTTCTTTGACGATGGCTTGGAGATAGATTAGCTTGTCGATATCTGATTCTTTTATTCGTCTTTCCTTTCCAATATGGATGTCTAATTCCTGTTGAGCCTTTTTCAACACATGGCGGTTGTTCAATAACAAGGATACTGCCCATACTAGCATAACTGTGATTGTGTCACCTCCACCGGCAATTAAACTCTGAGAGTAAGTACAAATTACTATCAGACCAAGTAACTTTTTTACTTAAAAGTTAAAAAAAATAATTGATCTAAATTTGTGTTCGGTACACATTCTTTAAAATCATATTCTTTCAAAACCAATTTCCAATCATACATTCTTTAATAAAATAATATTTTTCATCACATCAATAACTTTTCGTTACTTTTTAACCACATATTTTCTATCATATCACTATTTAAAATACATTTTTTCCTCAATAATATCTATCAAATACACCCTAAATATATTTAGAAATCAGAAGTTGCTCAAAAGTAACTTTTAATTACTTTTATCAAGAAATGATGTTAAATCATTTTGCCACAGGATTCTTTCTTATATAATTATGAAGTGGTTGATGATAAATTCCTTCATGGCTTGAAAATTTTATGCTAGTAGAATTAGTGTTATTGGGCCTGTATGGCAGGGCTTATGCTTTTTATAGAAGAATTTTATGAGGAAGTCATATTAAATCAACTTCCTCTAAAAATTCTTTTAAATTGACAAAATACTTACAAAAAATTATATAAACAAGTTCAATAGTAACTTTCTTAGTCTCAAAAGAAAATTTTGGCTTCTAAAAACACTGCCAAACAGGCTCTTTGTTATATTGTTTATACATTGAATTTCAAAATACTAAAATGATGAAAGAAAAAATTAAAAGAAGTAATCTTTTTTCATTATTATACTATGCCATGATTATCCAATACCAAATGAAGTGATATTTTTCATTATTATACTATGCCTTGATTAGCCAATACCAAACATTTAGGATTGATCTTCTGCCTATTGGGGACATGATAAAAACTTGATCAAGAGTACTGACCAAGTCTGATATGCATTGTTCATGAATGCCTTTTGATTTCTTGGAGATCATGAATTTCGGGATCAATTTTCAAGTATTCCAATGTACAACGTCAAGAAAGAAAAACACATCAACTTGTGAAAGGTAGGATCAAACCAAGAATAAAAAAAAAAACTTACTAGGCAAGTGGATTTGACAATTGTACCAGGATCATAATCTTGAAGGGCAGTGACTTCTACAGCTGAAAGCATGACATCCATGAAATCCTGCTCACTAACAATATTTTTCTTTTGCTTGTGCTCTTCCAACCATTTCTCAACAATTTTATCCATTTGTTTTCCAGTTTCTTTCATTCTTTTCTCATATCCACCTAAATCCAACCACCCAAGAAAAGGGATAGTGTCAGCCACAACAAAAAGTCCAGCCAAATGAAAGAAATCCCTCAACACCTTCTGGCACTGTCTTGCCTCTATTTTATCCCCATCAGCAGTTGCACCAAAATATCTCTTTCCAGCAACCATTCTAATAACAACATTCAAGTTCAAGTACCCAAACCATTGCTTCATTTCCATCAATACCTGGCCGGACTCATCTTTATTCGCGTTCCAGACCTCGTAAAGCTCTTTCATGGATAGCTCAGTTTCAGAAACACGTACCTGTTTAAGGAGTTCCAGACTGCGGATAGAGAATAATTCTACAGCTATTAGTTTTCGTATTTCCCGCCAATATGCCCCATAAGGGGAGAATGCAAACATGGCGAAGTTATAACCCATGTGTTTAGCTGCAACAAATTTCGGACGTGAAGATACAGCCACATCCCCGGTGGTGAACAGTTCTTTAGCCAATTCCCAACCGCTCACCACTAGGGTTCGGTGTACACCGAGCCTGATTGTAAAAGCCGGTCCATACTTGTCCGCCATTGCTCCCAAAGTGATGTGGGGTAGCCGAGAGCCGCCTCCTATGAGGTGGAGATGGCCTATGAAAGGCCAGGAGCCACCAGCTTCAGGCGGTTCATTGTTTTTTCTACCTTTAGACCTAAACCACAAGTAGAAAATTAAAAACAAGGTGAATATTGCAGTTATGGAAGGGCCAATCTTTGAGACGGTGAAATCCATGGAATGAGGGACTAATTTGTTGCTTAACATAGTGATTTTTTTATAGAGGGGGTTCTACTCAAATCATTACAGCTTTTTCTTAAATAAATAATCAGTTAATGAATAAATTTCTTATTCTAAATATATTGTTTATCAAGATTAATAGTACGTGAGTAACGTTACGTTATACACGTGATCCTTGAGGCTTGAGTAAGCTTTCAAAAGATTGCCAAAATCAAATAATTATGTGAAATAATTAAGAGATTTCTCGTCTTTCTTTTTTTTTTTTTTTCACTAACATAATACAATAATTTGAATTCGATTTTTTAAAATATAAATTTCAACATCATTTATATAATAGAGAAAAAATATTAATAAAAAATTAATACCATGCATAAAAAAAGTTAATTGTTCGACTGGAAATGAATTAGCCTTTCAACTGTAGAAGCAATAAATTGTTCACCTTTGTGTTTACACATTAAGTGTGAAAAGATATTTATAAAAAACTTAAGAAAGCAGTTTAATCCATAGTTATAAAATCCGGATCGGACTGGCTAATTCAACCCGAAAACCATCGACCCTGGTCCGGTCCGAGTCACACAGATTTAGTGGTGGACAAACAAATTGTTTGAAACCCCGTTGAACCGTTGGGTTTTTAAGTAACCTGCCGATCCATTTGCTCTTAACTCAACCGTTTTTTTTTTTTTTTAAAACCTGTTTTCTCCTCTTTCCAATTCCTCAATAAACGTTATTAGGTGATTCTTCTTCCAAAATCAAACTCCTCCGCTGCTGTCTCCAATATTATTTTTGGTGTGAAAAGAACATATTATTTCTGTTATGTGAAAGTGTTAAAACCTGTTAAACTTTCTGATTTTTGTTAGACAATGAAAATCAGTTGCCTGTGCCCCTTAATTTTTCAATGTTGAATACTGGCATGACTTGTATATATGAGGTCACCACTTGATAAGTAATTTACCATATGAATACATTAACATTGCTAGTAGAATATCTAAGAAACACCGACACGGGCACGAGTGTCCGCGTGTCGGACACACCGACACGCAATTTTTAAAAAAAGTTCCGACACGATACGTTGTCGACATGTTGATTACAATTTTTTTTTTTTTAAGGTTATTTTAATTTTTTAGTCTAAAGTAATAATTTTTTATACTTATTAAATCATATATATAATGATAAATAGAAATCAAACTTGAAATTAAATTCATAAATGTTTCTTAATAACACAAGTTCAAAAAGTAAAAACGAAATTAATTACATCATTCATCTTGAATCTCTTCAACATCTTCATCTTCATCCGCAAATACTATCGCCTCCAATTCCGGTTCGTCAAGAGATAAATTAGCGACTTCAAGCACACCAACATCTTCAAATGTATCAAATGCATCTCCACCGATATCCCACATTTTTGTCTCTCCTTGTGAGTATTGTGCACTCCTCCTTGACAAGAGACGAAGATTGCTATGGACAAAAACCAAATCTTCCGCACGTTTTGGAGTTAGCTTATTTCGTTTAAGAGAGTGCAAAAAGGAATAAGTACTCCAATTTCGCTCACAACACGATGAAGAAGATGGTTGCCCCAATAATTTCAAGGCATAACTTTGAAGCATAGGTGTGCAAGCACCATAAATAACCCACCAAGTCTTTGGGTCCAAGCGGTAACGATCACGGATGGATTCAAAATCACCAAAGTCATCTTCCATAGTTGAGAATTTGGCATACTCCTTGTTCACCATAATACGCTCTTCATTTGATAAGTACCTCTTAAAGCATTTTATTCTCTCTCTTGAAATCTCTACATCTCTATGTGGAGCAAGGCGATTGGGATCCTCATTAAGCCATTCCTCGCTATAGTACCTAAACGACAAAAAAAAAAAAAAAGAAATGACAATTCATTCAATAACTAAAAATATTAAATATTATGAAAATGTAAATAAATAATAATTGTATGAATGAATTTAAAAATTACCTTGGATTTAGAGAATGAGACAAGCAATGAAGTGGAGTGTTATTTTTGTTCCAACGATCTACAAGTATCCGATGAACAACATTGTAGAATGATGATTCCTCTTCTTGAACTTTTTTCTCATGCCTATATATTATTCCTCTCACTTTCTCAATCATTGTATCCCACATGTCGTAAACCAAGTGAAGGCAAGGTTTATCCGTATCACAAAATCTAAGCATGTCATAAATGGGAGAAGTGAAGGAAAGAACATAACTTATAGAGTCCCACCAAAGATCGTCAAGCACTTTCAATTTTACAAAACTTGCCTTCGTCATGTCATCTTCTCGGTAAAGTGACCATTTTTCACTAATAACCAATGCTTGAAGACCACGTTGGATAAGCTTAAATCTTTTTAACATGACAATAATAGAAGCAAATCGTGTCTCCGCTACGGAAAGCAACTTCAAAGGCACAAATTCATTAAACATTGCTAGTCTCATGGAATGGTTCATGATAAAAAAATTTATAATCATTACATCATCATGAAGATTAGTAATCCAATTGCATTCCTCATATGTGATCAAATTGTTTTCAACATTCTTTGCGGCACAAATGTTCTTCAAAGCAAGATTTAGTGTGTGTACAACACATGGTGTCCAAAAAATATGAGGATACTCCAATTCAATTATTTGCCCAGCACCTTTGCAATTTGGAGCATTATCGGTTATTACTTGAACCACTTTTTCATGACCAATTTCGTTTATAACCTCCTTCATCAAGTTAGCAATAAAATATTTATCTTTTGTTTCACCGGAACAATCAACTGCTTTTAAAAACATTGGTCCACTCTCGGTCACCGCCATAAAATTAATTAGTGGCCTTCTTTGTGGATCACTCCATCCATCACTTACAATGGTAACTCCTTTTTCCGCCCATGTGCCCTTAATAGGATTTAATAACCTTTCCACATTTTTTCTCTCTTTTTGAAGAAGAGTAGTTCTCAACTTGTTATAACCGGGAGGCAAATACCCCGAAATTCGACTATTGGAAGCAAGAGTATAAGAACTAATGTAATAAGGATTTCTTGCAAGATTAAAAGGCAAACCACTTGAATAAAACATTCTAGCAATTTCGGAATCCAATTGGTCACGTGTTGTCAAATTAAAAGCATTTTCTATTGCACTATTCTTTCTTTTCCTTTCCTCCAAAACATAACAATCCTTAGAACACATATTATCCGATGGCAATGGCACTCTTTTCCCCAATTTAGTTTGCATTCTCAACTTTGCTTCATCTTCCATCTTTTGCATTTCACATATATCTTTCATAGTTACTTTTCCACAAGCCCCAATTCCACATCCTTGTAATTTTAACAAATGTGCCCTCACTCTTGTGTATGAACTTGTCTTAGTTGCATTACAAAAATTGCATTGCCAAACAATGTTACCACCCTTTTCATTAAATTTATCAAGTTTTGTAACATATTTCCAAAGAGGTTTAGACAAATCATCATCCATGGCACTACCACTCATAACTTCAAAAGAAAAATAATTTCAAATACTTAAATAAGATAAGAGTGATATTACCCGAAATTTGACAAAAATATCTTCTTCTTGATCTTGCAATTGATTCTTCAAATGATTTTTTTTTCTGAAATTTTATGAAGATTTTCGGCCATTAACATTGATGAGGAATAGTGAGAGTTTTTATACAAGTTTTATTGTTTGTTGAAGGGTAAAATTGTACAAATTAATTCAAACAAAATATCAATTTTATAAAAAAGAATATAGCTATTGACGTCAATAGGAAAAGACTAAATGGTTTCTTCACAGTTTTGCCCTACCATTTTGAATTTTCTATTAATAAAATGATAAGACTTTTCAAAAAATTTCAGCTATTCCTCTATCATTTCTCATTTCCTAGACACGGCAACAGTACCACACGTCTCCTTCATCTTCTCTTTTCTCTGTCTTTCTTCTTTCTCATTTCCCCAGCCGTTGCTCAACTATTCAGGCACCGACAACAGTACCACACGTGTCCTTCGTATTCTCTTTTTTCTGTCTTTCATTCTCTTTCTTCTTTCTCATTTCCCCAGTCGTTGCTCAACTATTCAGGCACCGATGGAGAAAAACTGCAAGTCGAGTTATCTTCACTTAAAGGGGTGCTTCAAAAGTCGAAAACAGAGCTGAAATTAGATCAAAACAAGAAGGTATGTTCAGTTTCCCTACACAAATAACTCGAAAAGGAAAAACACGAATCGACCCACCTAAGCCTCCGACACGCTGCAGCATCTCCAACGTGTTGGAGGCGTATCGATGTCCGATACGTATCGGACACCGATACGCTGTCACCGACAGCGTGTCATTGCTTCTGAGTAGAATATCATTCAATGGTGAACACTGGTAATAATAGTACACTGCATAGTTCTTCACCAAAAAATCGTGCTAGAGGAAGAACTTATATAGCATGGGGCCATTGTAGAGAGGTTTTAGAAGCTGGTACTAATGGACATTAAAAAAAAATTAAATAAACTTGTTTGCTTGTATTGTGGGAAGACCTTTGTTGGAAATGGTATTAATCGAGTCAAACAACACTTAGTTGGATTAAAATATGATGTGGATTTTTGTCGTAGAGTACCTCCTGATGTTAGATTTAAAATGAAAAAAAAAAACTTGGATATCTTTGTTGTAAAGAAGCGCAAAACTCAATAAGTTCTTGATGAGTATAACCCACATAGCTCTTATTATCGGGAACAAGAAGAGCAAATGTATAGAGACTTGGGTGATGATGATGTTCAAGAGATCATCCCTCCTAGTTCTAAAGGAAATGGTATAGCTATTGAGAAAAGTCAAAGAAAAGGAATGTGAGCTAAACATTTAAAAGAACAAAAAAGAATTGAAACTTATTTAATACCAAGAACATGACCGGGTAACCAACTTACTATCAAAGGTGTTCTTCAGAGAAAAGAAGCTATAGAGAAAAGTGATCTCACTATATCGAAATGGATGATTGATTTACGTATTTCTTTCAATGTGGTAAATTCTGTGTATTATAAATAAAGTATAGATGTCATAGCTAGTATGGGCTCTGGCTATATAGGTTCGAACTTTCATAGTCTTCATGGTTATTTATTGTCGAGGAGGTACACAATTATGTTGAAAGCTATCGTTCAACGTGGAAAACGACTGGTTGTACAATTATAGTAGATGGTTGGACATATCAATGTAAAAGAACTCTACAAAGCATATTGGCCCAAAAGCATCCATTAAGAGCAATGATGACTGACATCTAGAGAACGGACTTTATCAACATATGCAAAGGAATGTAAAGAAAAAAGATTTGTTGATGATTTACTCGATTATGTGTTTTGGAAAGAGTGTGTTATTATTGTGCAACTTATTGAGCCTCTCGTTCGCAGGGGCGGACACAGACTTTTTACTCAGGGGGGCACAATCAAACTTTCATAAAGTGACGAAAAATTTCTTGAGAGAACGTTCTGATAATGGTATACTCCTCATAATCATATTTAACAATTACAAGTAAGAAGTGCCTCAAACAATCATAAGCTTCAATAACTGCACATCACCTGTACTCATTCTTGCATATCTTATACCAAAGCCACTTGTCAGGAGCATCAACTAACTCTTTTGCCTGATTGAGAGCAAGCAGTAGTTCAATATAGAGTAGCAAACATGGCCACTGAATTACATGAATCACAAGGCCACAAGATTGTTAATCTGGAGCATTATGCACTACAAAATGGGTACCAACAGCAGTTTGGATATTCCTCCAATAATGTCTCAATTGCAATGTACCCACACTAGATAATTTACAGAAGAGAAGTGAAAAATTCTTCCTCATAGACCAAAAAGCAGCACCAAGTATTGGAGCATATCAAAATGCACTTGCGCATGGCTTCTTCCAGAGGCTTGGTGCCCAGTTCCTGCCATGCTTGCCTAACACATCAAAGACATACATAGTTCCACTAAGTNTATTTAGAATTGATGAAATAGTCAATTGTGTAAGAATCTCCATGCCACTGAATATTGGTTAAACCCTTATTTCCAATACAATAATCCTGACATGGAGAATCATAAACAAACTATTTTAGGACCTTTAGATGTAATCTAGAGATATGTTTATGGTCAACCTGATTTAAGAAGCAAATTGACTAGTGAAATGAAACTATTTAGGCACATACATGGTGACTTTGGACGTTCATCTGCTGTTGCTGATTGTCGATCGTCATAGAATGGCTCATGGTAAATTTTTATTCTCATGTTATGTACTTTATAATTCAAATTTTAGTTTATATAACATATTTCTATTTTATTTCCTCTTTGTTTTGGTAATAGTGCACCAAACCCACAAACACTTGCAATTCAAGTATTAAGTAAAACATGTAGTTCTTCATGTTGCGAGAGAAATTAGAGTATGTTTGAACATATTCATTCTAGAAAGAGAAATAAACTTGAGCACCAAAAGCTTAATGATCTTGTTTATGTTCACTACAATTTATGATTGCAACAACAATAATGTTATTTAAATAAAAAATTTCATCATTTTGTGATTTTTTTTTCTCATTTTAAGATTTTGCTTTCTTTTACTAGAATTATATTTTGATTATTTATAAATTGAATAATAAAATTTGTTTAGAAATTATTTCAAGAGTCGAAATTATGATCCTATCGACTTTAAAAGGTTTGGTATTTATGGTAATTGGGCATTAGAAGAGGAGCCACCAAATTTAGTAGATGATGAGTTTGGGACATTTCGTCGTGCTTTGTGTGCATGTATGATACAAAATGATAAAAATGATGGTAATTGTTTGACCGATGTTATTGTTTCTTCTTTTTATTGAAGTGTATATGATGTAACGTTGAGATTTAAAACTATTTTTAGATGAGTTATATTTTGATGATTTTGATCTTGATTGTGATGAAAATGATGGCTCTGGAAATGATAATAGAAGTGATACAAACAATGGAAATGAGGATTTTAGTATGACTGAGACTCTAACATTGGTACAAGGCGAAGAAATTGAAGAATCTATGTCTGAGATCCCAGTATAAAAGTGCTCTAACTCTTCTTAATTAAGAAAATATTGACTTATCTCAAATAATTTACTTTATTAACATGTTCTTTATCCACGTTTGACTTTTAATTGATATTTTTACTTCTGCAATTATATTCTTATAATATATGAAGCTATCTTGTTGAACTTTGCCATATAAAGTAGATTTTTATTGTTTCAAATCCATATTTCACTATATATTATCTAGAATTTGTGAAATTGGGATACAAACTGATATTTAGTTAACAAAATGATATGAGGTTAATTTAGTTCTTAGTAGAAAATTGGAAAAAAACTATTATTCAATGAAAATAGCTAATAATATTTTGGATAGGAATTGACCCGCCGATTGAACCACTCAGTCACCGATTAAACCAATGATCAGTTGACCCATTACATTGTCTGGGTCGTATGGTTTAATCCGATCTCGACCAGTTTAGGACAGTCTAGCAAGTCGGGGTCATCTCCTAAATAAGATTACTAGTTCGAATCCAACTTGGAGCAATAACTTAAACTGGTCGGCTATAAGACTCTGGCGACGTTGGTAAGCTTGTTTTGATACGTTTATATGCATAAATAATGAAACTTAGCCATAATTCTAACAAGTCAATCTTTAATTCAATTAACAAGGAAGATCGAGAAAATGAGAGATATATATCTTTCAAGCAAAAGATATCCAAATCTTTATAATTGTATAAGAATTTAATAGATATACTCATGTTAGGTCAAATTTGTGATTGACAATGTCTAAATTAGTTATTGGCAATTTTCGTATTCAAAATCATGAGTTAATTGAGTTGTAATTATAGTCGAAATAGTTAGGGTTGGTAGAGTCCTAAAAGTAGTTGAAGAAATTCATGGAGAAGATCAAGAAACATACTCCAAGAAGAAAAATAAGATTCAGACTCTTGACCACTCGCTGTGTGCCTAGTTGGCGCTCGAGCTCTCAAAATAGGAACATCGACACTTGAGTACCTCCTTGACCTTGCGCTCGAGCGGCACGTTGATTGCTCACTATGCGCGAAGTATTTCACTCGAGTGGTGGTTCGATGATACAGAATCATGTTTTGATTTTAATTGTGATTTTCAATCTTACTTCACCTCCAAACACTACACATTATAAATATACAACCATAGGAACGTCCCAAAGCATGTTGAATCATTATTTTGCCTTAGAGATTTTATTAATCATAAACACATTTCAAGATATTGTTGATTCAACCCCAAGATTATAGCATCATATATTCCGACCTATATTTTTCATATTGGTTGAGGCTTTTGATACATATAAAAGATTCTCTTTTAAAGATCAATTGCTTATTCTATTATTCTCTTGATTCATCCATAGATCAAGACACAACAAGATCCTTTGATCAAACACCAAACAAAATCCCACATTCACCTATAAGTTTTTAGAGTTTTGAAGTTTGGGAGAAGAGATTCTTGAAGTTTTAGCGCTTCGGAATGAGTTTGTTCTTGGTGATCCACGCGGAGAGAAAAGTAGCTCAGAATTGTTGGGAAATGCGGGTTACACAACCAGAGTTCCTTGGTGATTTATAAGTTAGGTGGCTAGAGTAAGTTAAGGTTTATTAATGAATGGACTAATTGTAAATTAATTTTCTAGTGAATTATACTGGCAAGTTTGCCCGGAGGTTTTTGGTCTTGAGAAGGGGTTTTTTTCCGTGATCATATTTGGATCTAGATTATTGATTGACGCTTAGGGTTTCAAATGATCTTCAACTTAATATTTAGAAACAATAACTAAGTGACTAATTGCTTGTTATTGGTTAATTCATATTTAGATCTAAATAATTATTGCTAACAAGTGGAATTCAAGTTTTAGTAAATTTAGTTATCTATATATGTCTTTCAACTCATTCTATATACAAATATGTACATGACTTCTATAGAACATACTGA
>CAIGRF010206286.1:0-13132 GCA_903798235.1 Fraxinus ornus
AAATATTAGAGATAAACATACTTTTTTTGTTATAATCAAAACATAAGATCGACCATAGGTCAACAGTGTTAAGAAAGATCCTAAAAAAGAAATAAAGAAGGACGTGAAGACAGGTAAGTCCAAAGAAGCTATGATAATCTCTACTAACCTTACAAATATAGCTTTCTAAAGGTCGGGCTCAAATCCAAAACCAAAGTAGGAGTTCAGACTTAACAAATGACAAGTCCAAAGTAGAGGTCATGTGACTCTGAAAGAACTTGAAGGGAAGGAGTGCCCATTCTCAAATTCTGAGGTTTCTAGAATTCTGGATCAACTCATTGAACAGAAGGTAATCGAACTTCCAGTACCAAAGACATCGGAGGAATCTGGTAATCCTAAATATTTTAAATTTCACTGAATTATTAGTCATCCAGTGGAAAAGTGTTTCGTCCTGAAAGATCTTAGTATCAGCTTAGACAAAGAAAATAAGATTAAACTTGAAATTGGAGAAAATCTAACAATTGTCTGCTCAATGGTTTCATTTGGATCATTTGATCCAATTACTATTGATAATAAAGAGCAGACATTTTATCTTACATGTGATGCTTGTAAGTCCCCGGTTGTGAGTTTGGGCCTCAACTTTCAGAAGAAACCATCCTAGTGGAGTTTAAGGTAGATAGAGAAGTCACCATCAATTACGTTTATCTAGGGATGGTTGAATCACGTGCATTCAATCGTCCAACCTTTTACGAATTTATGACAATGACTTGGATGTTTGGAATTCTAATTTAAAGTTCGAAGATAAGATCAGCGATGACTGGTCTACCTTCATAAGTAAGGAGAAATACCGAATGTCAAACAAAAAGGGTAAAATATCACCTTCTATGCCTTTTCCAGGACCAAAATTGGAAGTATTGAGTATGGAAGTTCAACCTAATAAAAAATTAACATCAGAAGAAAATCAGGGGGAATGGGCTCTTATGAAAAGACATCATCGAAAGGCTCCACAATATCCAAGTTTCAGTGTTTATGACGAGAAATTGAGACAAAAAATGAGGCCAAGAAACAACAAAAGAGAAAGTATAAGTCAAGTCAGGAGTGTCTACTAAATCAACAGAAGTAGAAACCACTTCACGCACTCTTTTTGGACTACCAACTTTGGGTGATTCTTTTCCCAAGGATTTCTTTAACAAAGAATATTTTACCTCTAATGTTATCAGTGCAGAGGAGTAAAATGAGGCAAGGAACGTATCAAGAGAGAGTTTGAAGTAGAAGAAAACTATCTCACGAATCAACAATATTCCTTCCAATACAAGTTTAGTAAAGTCTGCTAGTTTTTCTTTCGATGATCAAATGGCATTGTTCGTTAAAAAGTGTAAACTGCAAGTACAACAGATCAGGTTCAAGTAATAAAGTAGATCTTTTGAGTTCGAGTTGTCAATCCCTCGAAGAATGGATACTTTCGATTACACAACTTTAATCAATTTAATTCTAATAATAAAAAATAAATACATAATAAAGATTTTGATTTGAAAACGTGAAAGATGACTAAAAATCTACAAAATAAGATAACATAAAAAAATCTTGGAAATTTCGGAGGAAAACGTGGTTAGGATTCATGATTTTGCTTAATTATCGCCTAATTAATTTCTCCACAAGCCAACTAACAAATTACTCATTTACGATGTTAGACCAGATTTTTCAATTTTAGTTAATTACCTCTCTCATGCGAAATTAATCATAATCGATTGGTTTAACCTAAATCTTTATGTCGATTAAAATCAAACAACCGTATTAAATCTTTGTGAAAATAGCTTAGTGGGTCACTTAAGGTTAGGAATATATCTCTATCCTCTACACAAACATAGGATTTCTACTATTTAATCTAAAATACACAATCTTCAATCATTCATTGGCCACATAAATGAAAATGCAAGTAGCACAATAATAGATACACATGTAAATAAGTATTTTAATATTAAAAAGTAAATATAAAACTTAATTAAGGCTAGGTTAAATTTCAACCATAAATCTCAGCGCAAATTTTAACATTTGTTAAAAAAATTAATAAGAAAGAGACTATTTACAGCAATACATTACAAATATGGCAAAACAATTGATAAAATACAAGGTTATAAATAAAACCCCTTTTTTGAGCTTGATCTTGACTTTCTCCAAATATTTCTCCACCTTGATTGATTTTCCTTATGTTCTTAATTTTTCTCTCAACATACCAAGAAAAAGAAAAGAAAATGGAAGGAAAAATAAAAGAAAAAGACAGAAAAATCTTCTCCAGCTGCCGATTTTTTTTTTTTCAATTGAAAACTTAGATAACTATCCAAAATTTGTAGCTCGTCCCTGAAACTCTTGCAAAAAAAAAAAAAAAAACACAGTCCCAACATCTTTCTTTTTCAATTAAAAATGGCGCAAGTAGCGCCTAGGCTCCATCTCTCTGCCAAAACAAAACAAGAATTGGGTACATTTTGCAACCAAATCTCCTAGATAATTACATGACGGTCCATCAACTTTGATATTGTACAATTTGATTATCATATTTTGACTTTAATATCAATCGTGCCCTTCATAAATTGCATCCAAGGTCATTAAAATTTATGTACTTATGCATTTTGGTCCCCAAATTCACGATTTTGTATGCTTTTGGTCCCTTTCACTTCCTTCTCTTTCGTTTTCTTTCCTTTTGGGTTTTTGATCTACAAAAGCCATAATTACACAATTGTGAACAGAAATTCGTTCAATTTAATCAATAATTAGCTTGTTAAAGTATCTACTAAGTGTACAAAAACACACTTATCAGGCTTTAATCGCGACATTGATCGATCCGAAAGTATACGAACGAAAGGTCTTAGTTAGTATTGGATCCACAACCTGACAAGACTGTATGACCACCATCACATTTGACGATGAAGATCTACGATTGGGTTCTCATTTACATAATAAACCACTATATGTTAGCGGTTATATTCGAGAATGCCAGATAAATTGCACGATGATTGATTGTGGGTCTGCCGTAAACATTATGCCGATCAAGACAATGAAGATGATTGGAATTAATGTGGGTAATTTGTCTAGTAGAAAGATCATGATTCAAGAATTCAATAGAGAGGTCAGCGAGCCATTTGTGTGATTCGCCGGAAGCTACAAAAAGGAAGTTAATTTCTTTAGCCCTCTTCCTGTTGACCTATGGTTCATCCTATGTTTTGATTATAACAAACAAAGTATTTTTTATCTCTAACATTTACATTCGAGTCTTCATTGTTATATGTTGCGAACTTCATGAAAATCGAGCATTCACAATCAAGTTTGGGAATAATCGAGCACTCGGGCCAAAAACAATCGGAGGCAAATCAAGCACTCACGGAAAATCAATTGAAGATATTAGAATTATATATTTAAACTCACTTGTAAAGGTAAAACACTTTAATCCTTAGCAATGACTTAATAAAAGCTCAAGTGACGAAATTTTATGCACGATAAAAAGTTTACTTCGTAAAATCGTTTGCACAGAAATTATTTTTCAAAAGTAAGGATTTCAGCTTAATTTTCAATTCATTAGCATCACTTACCTTACAAATTCTAAAGTCTACCTTGTCAAGAAATCAAAACGGACAAACCGGAGGAAAATGTTTTTCTACCCATCCAAACGTCCGGATGGTAAACCGGACGTCCAGTTTACCTCCAACGGTAAGATTTTTTACCATTTTGATTTCTGACAAAGTAACGGCTATTTACCCATCTGGTACTATTTCGGATGTCTGGATGGCCGTCCGGTTCGACAAAAAAGTTTACTTGTTCAACTGCTATAAATACCCACTCTCTTGCCATTTAGAAACACAACAAAAAGAGCATTCAAGTGATATTCTTTTGAGAAAAATTGTATTGATTTCTCATATCATTTATTATTATCAAATCATTTTAGATTTGAGATTTTTTTGATCAAATTAACTTTTGAAATCATTTAACACATCAAAGTTTTTTTTACCTAACACTTGAGCTTCATTTATTGCTATTCATTAAAGTGCTAGCCTGTTTCTTTCTTGATACTTAATCATGATCATATCATTTATTAAGAGAGAATTTTCAATTTGTAACATCAATTTTCTTCAAACTTGTGGGTCGTGTTGAGGTCTCATAAAGCTCAACGTTGTAAAAGGATCAGTGCTCCTTATTTGTAAGTCATCGGAAACTTTGTAAATGGTTGGATTGCATCATGAGTCAATCAATATAGTGAAATTGTCCTTGCTCGTGCTGGGAGACTAGACCTCATTAAGAATGTTGATAGAGAACACCAAAGATGTCAACTCTTATCCCTTGGAATAACTCTATGAAACTTTGATGGCATACGACCTCAACAACGCCGAAACCAAGGAGAAAACAAGGAAAAGCAATGAAGAATCAAAAGAGCCTCATAGGCATCAAATTGCTCTCAAATCGGCAATTGAACAAGGAACTACAAATGAATATATGAGCAATGAAGATTTTGATGATCTTGTACTTCTTGTCAAAAAATGGAAAAACTTTCGAAATAATCGAAAGTTTTAAAAGATAGAAGAAAAGAGCGAAGAAAAAAAATAAGAAAATTGTTTGTTATGATTGTGACAAACACAGTCACAAGATAATCGGAAAAATTTTAGGAAAAAGGCACTCCAAGCAACATAGGATGAAAGCAGCGATGATGATCGCGATGAAAATGAAAGTCAAAAGAGATCGCCAACATGTGTTTCATGACAATCAATGATGAGGTAAACTCTATTGAAAAACTCTCATATGATGATTTATCTTCTTCTTATGATGGAATTTTAGAAAATTTTGAAAAGCTCCTTCTTAGTCATTCTATTCTTAAAAAGAAACATAAACAAAATGGTTTTGTCAAAGGTTTACCAAATTTGAAGTTTGAAAAAAACAAAATTTGCGATGCATGCCAATTTGGTAAACAAGTGAAAAGCTCGTTCAAATCCAAATTATACTCATCTACTATAAAACCACTTCAATTACTCCATATTAATCTTTTTGGACCATCAAGACCCACTAGTCTAGGTAGAAAACACTATGCCTTCATCATAGTTGATGATTTCTCTAGATTCACTTAGGTTCTTTTCTTAAGTCTCAAAGATGAAGCTCTAAAAACCTTTAAACATTTTTGAAAAAAGGTTCAAAATTGAAAGGGATACTCCATTTCAACCATTACAAGTGATCACGGTGGAAAATTTGATAATCTCGCTTTTTGATGAATTTTGTAATGAAAATGGATATGAACATAATTTCTTGACTCCTAGAACTCCTCAACAAAATGGTGTAGTAGAAAGAAAGAATCACACATTGCATGAAATGGCTAGGACCATGCTAAATGAAAATAACATGCCAAAATATTTTTAGGTTGAAGTCGTTAACATCACTTGCTATATTGTTAATTGAGTTTTAATTAGTCGAAAGATAACTAAAACTCCATATGAACTTTGGAAAAATAGAATTCCCAATATTGGATATTTCAAAGTTTTTGGGTGCAAATGCTTTATCTTGAATACAAAAGAAAACTTGGAAAAATTTGATTCAAAATTCGATGTTGAAATTTTTCTAGGATATTCATCGACTAGTAAACCTTATATAGTTTTCAACAAAAGAACTCTAGTCGTTGAAGAACTTATGCATTTCACTTTCGATGAAACTCTCTTGATCGTGAGAAAGGTATTGATATTGATGTAGGATTGGAAACTCCATTCGAACAAATGTCTATTCAAGATCAACACAAGAAAAATCCACAAGATGAACATCAAGAAGGAGAAAATGTTTAACTAAGAGAAAAAGAGCCAACCGAAGTCTAATATGATTTACCTCTACCAAAAGAATGGATGTTTATTCATTCTCATCCTAAAGAACTAATCATTGCTGATCCATCAAAATGTATTACTACTAGAGCTTTTACTAAAAATCATTTAAATAATTGTGCATTCATTTTACAAATTGAACCAAAGTACTTCAAAAAGGTCGAGTTTGATGAATTTTGGATTTTAGCTATGCAAGAAGAACTTAATCAATTTGAACGGAACCATGTTTGAGATTTAGTTGTTAGACCAAATGATCAAACCGTCATCGGTATTAAACGAGTCTTTAGAAAACGTTATAAGTAAATTTTGAAGCTCAATCCAAACGCGCCCTTTATTGTTTGATCGACAAACTACAACAAAAGAAATCCAGCAATTGACAGAAGAGAGAGAGCATTCTACATGAGTTTCTTAGAGGTTTCACAATTTATTCATTTCGTAGTGATTAATTTGATTTCCTCCAAGATCAGTATCATATTAACGAGAATCATTTAGGCTTTTGCGGCGTCGCTCATTGTGCATCGCCAAGCGCCCGCGGCAACTTCTTTTGGCTTCATCAAATTCTGATACCTCATGAAACCTGCGGAATGGAAAAAGGTAACCACACAAATGAAGCCTGTTTTGCTTTTTTATCCTTAAGTTGGCCCAGGCGATTGAGTATTGTAGCAATGAGAAACAGTTAAATTACGCAAATTACTGTAGTGTAGAACATCTGAAATCAGTTTTTGCTTTTGGATAACAAACGTTGTACGAGATTATTAAAACTATTATGTTATTGATATG
The DNA here is from genome assembly GCA_903798235.1 of Fraxinus ornus. Lineage (NCBI taxonomy): Eukaryota > Viridiplantae > Streptophyta > Magnoliopsida > Lamiales > Oleaceae > Fraxinus > Fraxinus ornus. The sequence goes on from CAIGRF010206286.1 coordinate 6,603, forward strand.
ATAATCCACTGACGTCTTTAAAGTGTTTGATGAAATTCCTATGTATGTTTTGTTATAGGGTACTTGCTGGATTGATTTGTATTTTGGGATTTTGAATCTAAGGATGCCCATTGTAGCTTCTTTTGTGATTTATGAACTTGAATCTTTGACCATTTAAATTATAATTACATAAAAGGAACTATATATTAACATTTTCTCCATAATAACCCCAGCCAAAGGCCTCATTATGTTATGCATATTCCGATTGGGACTACCGTTGTACTCTGCTCTGATTTTAAAGTAACTAATTAGCCTCGGATCTGTATTTCAAGTAGGTTACATTTGGGACTCATACTATCGTGCAATGTCCAACTATGAACACATAATATCGTAAAACTAATGTCATTACACGGCCTTCTTCAAAATATTCTTCTTTATAGCAAATATTCCCGTTGCATCTTCTTTAGTTCATTAATTTGTTAATTGTTCTAGTTTTACGGTAAATGTTAGTATAACGTTGGCTAAATTTCTGTTGCTGTATAGCACAAAATACTTCACTGCCTTATTTTGCCTTCTTTCAGTTAACTGATCGGTTTGTAGTTGTGTCTATTAACCAAAAATTAGAAGTTCTATGCCCGTCTGTATTAACAAACACATGCAGAAACAGATAGAAATAACTCAAATTACTGCAAATGCTTTAATATTTGAACCTGCTGCACTGCTGGCAGAAACGTTGTTGCAGCCCAGCAACAAGAACTGCAGGAGCCTTGAAGTGAAACTCACAGACTTTGTGCCTGCGATGGTATGGTTTAGCACCAGTCATATCCACAGTACAGTCTTGTACCTGACAACAAGGCTGCACGGATCCTCCTGCACTCGATGCCCTTATTGTGTTAAGAGTCAATGCCCTCTTCTTATTTTTATCGTCTTCATCTTCCCCATCTTCGTCTTCCTTAACCAATGTGGCTTCATTTGCAACCCTCTTTCCTTCTGCTTTGCTTGTTTCCATGCCTTAGAAACAAGAAATTAAGATAAAAGTGTATGGACAAGTGGGAGAAAATGAAACTTGAAGTCAAGGATAGTGAGAAAGTGAGCAAGAATATGAGGAGGACCACAAGTACCATTCTTCTTTTCTTAAATGTTTAGTCTTATTGAGGATTGCAGGATTATAAGGTTAAGACGGCTTCAATCATATTGAAAGCAGTCTTGGCCTTCCAATCAAAACTTTAAAAACTTTAACGTGACCCTACATTATTAAATGAGATAATAACATGACAATTGACCATATTGTAGAGTGAGTCCTTGGAGGAGCATGCAATTATGATGACTTGCCATGCGTGTGTTGTCTAGTTGGTGAATTTAGGAGTCTAATGGAAGTAGGTGTGAAGCGAAAGAGCTTTGAGTTAGCAAATCTCAATCTAAAAGTTCAAGTTTGGTAAGAAAATTATGAATTCATTCATTATATGTATTTGTAAATGTATCTTTAGCGTAGGTTGAATTTATTTTTTCGATAAGCTGAAACGGAAAAGCTGTTTGAACAGAAATAGCTTCACCCTGGGTTACAGATGAATATGTGGCAGGATTTTAGCGGATGAATTAACTGTATTTTTTGTGAGGGTGGTGTGAGATCTTGCCTAGTGTAAATTCTGTAAATGAAGTGATAAATGAGGGTATACATGTAGCAAAACTTAAGCTGAAAACCTAATTGTTAGAGACATGACGAAAGTCCAAAAGAACATTAATAACTATGTTACCTTAACAATATGAGACCACTCAAGCAAGGGTACGAAAGAAAGTACGCTTTTCACCCATCTCGAAAGCAGAGTTCAGAGTTGAAAAATAGTTCCTAGTCGACAAGAGAGAATGAATGGTTTGTGCACTGTACAAACTAAGTTCCTGCACTTGTAGTTTGGTACAAACTACCTACCCTGACAATAGGGCGTGTGGACCATACATTTGGGAGTTTTTTATTCACGTGGACCCTTCGCGCATGTGATAAGGTGTAACATTTTCGGTACAAATAGAATTATCCAAATTATAAAGTAAGAATTGGATGGTCCAATAATTAAAAGAGCGAAAACCATTCTTGTTTTGCCACGTGTTATACATCTATATTGATGTGTCCTTCTAAGCCATGCTAGATTTATTGTAGCCAATTGAATTGTAGCAAAGTGGCTACCTAGCTTTATTTGTGAAACTTGGGTGTCTATCTCTATCATGTTGGTACGGGTATTCAATTCATTAGCATGCACATTAGTTTGGTCCACCTTGGTATCAGCTGGAATAAAAATTATATATACCACAACAAACCACAATAAATTATACTTTTCTTTTCATGTATTTAGTTATAATTTTTTATGCAATTTTATTTTTTTTTTTAAAAAAATTATAGTTGATTACATAACTTCTTTTTGGAGTTCATTTTTCAATCATATTAAACAAGGTTTACTTGTCTCTTGGCTACCATATTTTGTCGTCCATTTAAATGAAAGTTACTTTAGATATATATTCTAATCCATTGTCAAGAGCATCTTTTGATTAGATGAAGAAAAAAATATAAATATAAAAGAAATCTAGATCCCTATTGAGAGCCCATTTGGTAACAATTAAAATCGAATTAAAATTGAAAATATGATCATTATTGGGTCCCACCCGTCTAATAAAAGTCAACAATAAGTCTGATTTCACAATTTTAATTCGATCTTAATCTCTACCAAACAGGCCCTGAGTGTCTCAATGCAGATCAAGAAAACTATATTGTTGCAATAATAAAATATATGCTAAAAAGTAAAAAAAATTACATGATCTCGATGGTTATTTTTTCTCACTTTGTGATAACTCGGGTTTTATCCAATAGAAGTAAATTCTTTTTTCATTGTCCGACTGAAAACATTAGTAGTTGTTAGGTTTAAAGTGTTTCTACTTTTTACGAGCTTTCTTACATTTATAAAAGAGTAGAACATTGAATAACCAAGATCTCAAAGATATTGCTAAACTGAAAATCTTAGGGAAAAGAAATTTCTAAAGTTTACTGTCCCGTGCTAATAAAATAGACGTTTTGGGCTTGGAGGCTGTAGCCTGTCTGTGTCACATAGAAATATAGCGGACGCCATGTTCATTTTGTACCGAGAGGGAGAGAGACAATAATGCCCGTGCTTCGGATGCATTAAAATCTTAATGAATTTTTTCTCTTTATTCTTTTCAATAAAATAATATTATACGTGAATTCAAAATTTTTCATTACATTTTAACTACACATTCTCTAAAAAAATATTATTCCAAAATACATTTTTCCCAAAACCTCATTACAATGGAGCCAAAACAAAGGCAACAATATATGATTGCCAAGAATGATTCACAACACCCAAGAGTTCAATTTAGCTTGATTTCGACTAGGTAGGACGTGGGACTAGTTGCTTGTCGAGTAGCGAATCACTCGTGTAAATCGCTCGCCTGTTTGCACGAGTTGGCTCGTGAGCAGGGTGAGTTAGCACGTCTATGGCTCACGAGCGGCTTGTGACCCGAGCTAGTAGTCTTGTTTAGTTGTAGTCTTCATTGCTGATTTAGCCGTTGCAGAGTCGCATTTGCGCTACTGCATTGAATGCAATCTTTTCTTTTTTCTTTTTTTTTTCTTTTTTTCTAATTTTGAATTTTGAATTTTGAAATTCAGAATTTAAATTTAAAATGTATTTTTTGTGCAAGTTGAAGTATACAAATAGGGATTGTGACAAATAAATGTCATCACATTTCAACATTATCCACAATCTCATAATACTCTTATCATCTTTTTAATAGTATAGTTTTGTAACTATTATACAGTTCTTCCTTTATTTCTAAACAATTTTATTCAATTCATACTTTTCTTGTGACAACATTTATTTGAGGAATAATTGCAGCAAAAATTCCAAACTTTTGAAACATTAGCAGACTTTCCCTAAATCTTTGATTTGTTGCAGCCGTCACCCATAACCTTTCTAACCATTACATGTAAGGCCCTTTTGGATGGTTTCCATCCATTTTTTTTTTCGTCAGTTGACCCAAAAATTAAGTTTTGCCATATTTTTAATCAATTAAAAGGGGGCAAAGCGATAAATATCTATTAAAATAATTAAAATTGTTATCTGACCCCTGAATGATAATTGCAACTAGAGACTTGATATTTAACAAATTTCATATGAAGCCCTCGGTCCCCAAACTTGACTCAACTGAACTGTAGTCAAGTTTCATCCAATGGTATCCTATCATACTGTTTTGCCTTTTGAAAACGATGCTCAGTTTCGGTGTTCTTTCTGCAGCTACTACGTGTAGGCTGTGATGATTATTGTTTTTGAGTTGGGTTGGGCATGGGGAAATCTGGCCCGTATCTTGGCAGGGCGAACCCGGATAGCATCTGGAAAATAGCTCTCTCTTATGTATGCAAATGGGTTTCTGCAACTAGGCGGTGTTTCACTCTCTTTGCTTGCTCTATTCGCATATTTGAGCCTATGCTCTCTCTTGTGTATGCAACTGGGTTCTACAGCCATGGCGGTGTTTTACTTTCTTTGCCTGCTCTATTTGCAGATCTGAGCCTATGCTTTCTTGTGTATGCAATTGAGTTCTGCAGCCATGGCAGTGTTTTACTCTCTTTGCCTATTCTATTTGAGGATAGGATACCATTGGATGAAACTTGGCTACAATTCAATTGAATCAAGTTTGGGTACGGGGGCTTCATATGCAATTTGTTAAATTTCAGGCCTCTGGTTGCAATTATCACTCAGGGGTCAGATAACAATTTTAATTATTTTAATAGATATTTACCATTTTGCCCCCTTGTAATTGATTAAAAATATGGTCAAACTTAATTTTGGGTCAACTGACGGAAAAATGGATGGAAACCATCCAAAAGAGCCTCACATGCAATGATTGGAAATGTTAGAGGTGACAGCTGCAACAAATCAAATGTTTTTAGCTTTTGCTGCAATTATCCATTTATTTAATGGTATATTGTTGTTCATTTGATTTTAAATATTTATTTAGTTCCAAGTTTCTATTAGCTATGTTTATTCTAAACATAACTTAAAATTCGTTATGGATAATGTTGTATTCATGAACTCAGACGATGATCTTAATCAATTTTTCAATATATCAAATACTCCTGCATATGATTTTTCCCAAGATTACGACATCAGGCCATCTCCAATGCTGCACCAAATTTTGCACCAAATCTTGCACCAAACTAAAATTCAACTCCAACCATTACACCAAATGAACAGTATTTAATCATTTTCTTCTACTTTTTTCTTCTTAGTAATTTATTTATTCGGAATATTAATTATTTATTCATTTTAGAAATATATAAAGGTACTATAGAATCGACAATCTATGCTCTTGATGAAAATTTGAAGAAACGGCCTCTAACAAGAGATAAAAGAATAAAACAAAATTCGTGAGTCAACTCTAAATGTAGGAAGCACTTCAAGAAGAAATGGATAACGATTGAGAATGTTAAATATATTTAGAAAAGTTACTGTAATTATTGTAGAAAATACTTCACTTGGAAATAAAAAATTGACACTCATGACATGCATTTAGGAAAATGTTTTGCTCATGTTGGGGCTAATGACAGTATGTAGGCTAACTTCATTTTGGTTCAAGCAAAGAGGAACTTTCTGGAACAATTGTTTCAAATTGGGTTTGTAACCCATAAACAACGTGAGAATGCAAGATTATGTTATTGCCGATATTGAGTTGCCGCTTTCTACAATAGAAAGCGTGCACTTGACGAAGTTCATCAAACATATTTCCAACCTAGGTACAAATCAACAAGTCATGGTATGTTATGCAATGATGTAATTAATTTATATTGTGTTAGAAAATCACAAATTATTGATGATTTAAGAAACTATATTGGTGTCATTTTTTTGCTTCCGATTTTTGGTCCAATAAGAAAATGATAAATGCCATATTTACATCACTGTCCATTATATTGATAAGTTATGGTCGTGCATAAAAAATCATTGCATTTAAAATCATTGAGTTTTTCCATAACACAAAATTTCCCCAACATTTTAATGATTGCACTACAAATTTTGGTGCAAAGATTAGGTACATTTTGATAACGTTGTGTTAACACAAACGTTATGGACAAATTGATTAATCAACTCAATCCGAATTTTGATGTACAACTTGTTCACATGCGATGTGTATGTCATATTTTTAATTTGATTGTCCAAAATGACATTAAGTACATTGCACCACAGCTCGCAAAAATCAGACAAGCCATTGCATTTACTTGTGTCACTCTATCTCGTAAGCAAGCATTTGTGAGTGTATGTACACATGCTAACTTCCCCGACAAGATGTTCGCAACAGATTTAGGTAACAAGTAGAACTCTACTTATCTAATGCCATGAAACAATTACACAAAATCCTACTTTTCCAAATCACTTTTCAAAAATCAGATTTGTGGTTTCACTTTTCAAAAATCAGATATTTCATATTTAAATATTATAAATTAATATTTGATATTAATAATTAACACACACACACACACACACACACACACACACACA
>CAIGRF010206348.1:22878-33967 GCA_903798235.1 Fraxinus ornus
ATATATATATATATATAGAATTAACACTTGAATTTTGAAATAATTTAACAAGTTTGTTAGTTTTGAAATGTAATTTTAATATATAGTATTTATGTATTGTTTCCTGTAGTAATTATGTGATATCAAATTATAAATGGGCAAATTTGGTAGGATATTATAGGGTGAATTTTCTTTTTTAGGAGGTTCAATATTGCTAGCGGTAGGGGTGGGTAGTGGGTCGGGTCGGGTTTGTCCCAAAAACGACCCGACTCGATATACCCGATTTTGGGTTTTTTCACAAACTGACCCGGCTCCTACCCTAAATTGACCCGACGTGGGACCCGCTCCCTTTTTTTAAGAACAATAAATGAGAAGACAATATTTTATACCTTCGGTTCTGAAACCAAACTTTGATCTGCTTTGGCTCGATGTTCGAAAGGATAGGACAATCCCGGATCAACTGCTGTCAACGCAATGAACTAGATTTAGGACACTCATGGTACACCCTTTCCAAAGCCTCAACCTGCTCACTCACGTACTTTCCATTATCCATCACCATTTTGCCACACCGTCTTTACATGCCAAAATCACCGCCATCAACACTTTCGAGAAATCAAGATTCACTCAAGAAAATAAAATAAAGACTTTTTTTTTCCTCTTGTTTTACATGACATTCCAAAAGACCAAAACCATCAAAACCCAGATTTCAAATCTCTAATACTAAATCCAAATCTTTTGATTAGTCTTTGTCTTTAGCAAGAAATGAAATCCAATCTTGTGTTTTTCCTAAAATTCTTCATTTACCGATACTTCAAGAAAAGTAAACAATTTTTCCACTCAGAAAATAGGGTTTCATATTTTCAGTGGTGGGTTGGTCGATTTGAAAGGGTTAGAACCGATCCGACCCGACCCATAATAATTTTAAAATTGTTTCACCCGACCCAACCCAAAATAATTTTAAAACTGAACCGGCCCACCCAATACGAGTCGGGTCGGGTCGGCAGACTGTGATTTTTTTGGCCCAGTCCTAGCTAGCGGTGTTCATTATTAAAGGCGTGTTAGGTCGTGCTTAAAATTCAATTAAAATTGAAAATATAGCCGTTATTAGATCTCAATCGTCTAATAAAAATCAACAATAACAACTAATTTTTCAATTTTAATCTCTACCAAACACGCCCTAATTTTTACAGATCCAAATAATGAGTTACTTTGTAATAATTTGTGCATTTATTGGTGGCTATCCAACATTGAGTCCTTACTTTGCAATAATTGTCCAATTAAAGAATGGACACACATATTAATGGATTAATTAATTTTTGACTATTTGTGGAAGGTTAATGCATTATTGTCTAAGACTGGAGGTCCACTTGGGGGAATCATTAATGATTAATTAATCAATTTATTAAACATTTTTCCAGTTGTAGAAGTGCAAAAAGGTGCCAATTTTATTGGATTCCATATCCAATACAACCTAGAGGGTAGCAAAAGAGATGCAAATCACAAAAAGGTCACTCATCTTTGATTTTATTATAACATATAAGTATTTTCCCTCAACTTTGTTCTAACGACTTTTGTGATGCATTCAGCAAAGTTCGATTTAGATTTTTTTTTAATAAGTACAAAAAAATAAAAGTTGATGAAATGTGGGATTGAAAAGTTAAGTGTTCCTTAAAATGTATTGTTAAAAATGAATTCATAGAAAAATAAGTTTTAAAAACGGAGGCAAAATAGGGGCTTAGTATTATAAATTGAGAATAAAATTTGACACGGTTGACGAAAATGAGAATGTTATGTATTGGTTTGAGATTGTCATGATAACAGATGAGCTTGTAAGCATCAATCTTCATTACATGATTTATCACTTCTCGCTTTAACTCGTTACATCAATCTCCTATGACACAAGCACCGTCATTTGATCTTTTACCACAAGGACATGTACACACGATAGAGAAGGGAACCAACGTAGGTGGAAAAGAGACGGATTGTGGGGCGAGAGATGTAGAATAATTGTTGACATGGGGAAGGGCAATGCAAGCAGCAGGATAATATTTTTAGATGAAAAGGTACGAGCACGAGCAAGAGGTCAAAATGAATAGAAAATTGATTCCAACTGAGTTTTGAGACAAGGACGTCGAGTTTAGAGATTTTCTTTAATTTGTTCATTGAAATTATGTGTATCAAATTACTTTATTCTTAAACAATATTTCATATGTATTTCCACATGAGGTTAAGAATAATGCTATCTATTAGTGGTTTTAAACATCAATTAGGTATCAGCATATCATAAGTCATATTAAATGAGTCACAATGCCTTACATTTAATTGAACATCTAATTTAATATCACAAGTGTTGCAATCTAGATTGATGTAAATGACAGTGGTGTTAAATAACATTACTTTAGCTTTAATGGCTTGATCAACGAGAATACGACGAATTAAATGGTCAAATACCAAAATATCAAGGAAAATAAATTGGGAAAGTTTTTGGCGGGGCACCCAACCTTTCAAATCTTGTAATATTGGATCACTAACATTTAAATGTGAAGTTTAAGTTACAACATATTTAATTACAATTTTGCCACATATACATTAAATTTGACATTATGTGAGGTGACGCCTACAATGTAACTCGAGAATGTACAACTATTTAATTATGTAAATTTGGATCTTGTTTATGTACACCCTAGAATGAGAAAATAAAAAAGGAAGAGACTATATTCTCCGTGCTTGCTCCTTGCGCTCATCTGAATTTTCCCATTAAAATTTCAAGTGACTTACTTCTAACTTAGAGTTGGATGTTAAGTGATTTGACGATTTTATCTTTCAATTTTAATTCAGGAAAAGTTATCTACAATTTTTTTACATTGATGATCTGCGCAATGTAAAGATTCAGATTCACATATTTAAAGAAACTGGAGAACTCAAAAGTTCAATTTTAATGGTTAAGAATAAAAATGACACTAATTGAAAAGATGAGGAGCCTAATCCTGATTTTCACAAATAAATTTGGGATTCAAAAGGACGTGAACCAATTGTAATATTTCCATCTAGATTCTAGAAAGAATATCAAACCACAAAATTCAAAGGGCATAAAAGTCAATTCAAGAACTTACCAATCACAAAATGCCACCTACAAAAACTAACCGGCACTTGCGAGGAAAAAAGGTTGGAGAGAAGTCCCCTTCTCCTTTCGTCCGACATTCCACCTCTGCAACTTTGCCATAAAAATTCCCTTGTTGTGAAATCCCTATTCTACCCTCAGTCTTTTTATAAAATCCCACCTCTGTCCCATTCTCTCCCAAACAACAAATTTATTCTATATGACAGACCCACACTTTGAAAATCCACCAAAAGACAAATTTTTTTCCCCTCCTATAATATACTAGAAACACCCCCTATTGGGCTTTTGCTAAAGGTATAATTTTGCTTTTTTCTGTTTCTAATTTTCTTGATTTTTCTTGTTCTGTCATTTTCTTGATTCATTGTTGGTTTTGTCTAGTTACTATCTTGTTTCTTCTACTTAAAAATGAGTTTTGCTCGTGGGTTTTTTTTTGAATCTTGATAAGTTTAGTTGAGTATGTGAAGATCTGCATGAGAATTCAAGAAATCTTGTTTTTCTTTTTAACACTTGGAAGATCAATTGTTGATAATTTCTGTAGTCAGTTTAAATGGTGTCAATTGTCATAAAGGTGTGACGCAATATCGGATCTGTTGTTTAGACTTTCTTGTTAGATGAATGGAGTGTTTATCTATTTACAAGTTTGATTTGTTTTCTCTAATTTACAGTGTTGTTTTTGGGAATTTTGTAGGGGGTTTTGTTGATTTGTTTCTTGCACACACCTTGAATTGTTATGGATGAGAATGGAAGTTCTGCACATCATGAACAGAATCCAGTTGAAAATAACTCTGCAAATGGTGGTTTGACTTCCCAATATCCTCCAAATGGGGACGTGGGACACCCGGTTGATGGTGTCGAGGAGACCTCTATTGAGCAGCTTTATGAAAATGTGTGTGAGATGCGGAGTTCTGATCAATCACCATCGAGGCCTAGTTTTGGATCGGATGGTGAGGAGTCTCGGATTGATTCAGAGTTGCGCCATCTTGCGGGAGGGGAGATGGCAGAGGTGGAGATAATTGAAGAAGACGAAGAGATGCAGAAGCCGGAGAATGGTGATTATCATAGTGATTCTGGATCCAAGAAAGAAAGTGTATCTGCTGCGAAGTTGGATAACTCACAATCTGCAAGTGCAAGTACCCCTTCGGCACAATCAAGGAAGGCTTCTCACTTGCAGGTGGAATCTGAAGTTTCTGCAAAATCAAGTCCTAAGAGCAGAAATCTAGAGAATCCTCCGTGGAGTGAGAATACTGTTGGAAAAACAAAAAAGTACAAGAGTTTAGCTTCGGGGAGTCTGAAATTACAAAGCGGAACCAAGGATCCGTCTGAAGCAGGTTCAGACAATCCCGATCTTGGTCCATTTCTGCTCAAACAAGCAAGGGATTTAGTGTCTTCGGGAGATAATCCAAGAAGAGCTCTTGGGCTAGCTCTCCGTGCAGCAAAGTCATTTGAGAAATGTTCCAACGGGAAGCCAAGCTTAGATGCTGTCATGTGTTTACACGTTATTGCTGCTATACACTGTAGCTTAGGCCAGTACAATGAGGCTATCCCAATTTTGGAGCATTCCATCGAGATTCCAACGATTGAGGAAGGCGACGATCATGCCCTTGCTAAATTCGCTGGTTATATGCAGTTAGGGGATACCTATGCAATGTTGGGTCAACTAGAGAATTCAATTTCGTGTTACACGACAGGTTTGGAAGTCCAAAAACAAATTCTTGGAGAGCATGATCCAAGAGTCAGTGAGACATGTAGGTATTTGGCTGAAGCTCACGTTCAAGCAATGCAGTTTGAGGAAGCTCAGAAGCTTTGTCAAATGGCTCTTGATATTCACAGAGAGAATGGTTCTCCATCTTCCCTTGAAGAAGCAGCCGATAGGAGACTCATGGGGATGATTTGTGAGTCGAAGGGAGATCACGAAACTGCTCTAGAGCATCTTGTATTAGCCAGCATGGCCATGGTGGCTAACGGGCAGGAATCCGAGGTGGCATCTGTTGATTGCAGCATTGGGGATACTTACTTATCCTTAAACAGGTATGATGAGGCGATTTTTGCTTATCAGAAAGCACTTACATCTCACAAGTCGAGTAAAGGGGAAAACCATCCAACTGTTGCATCAGTTTTTGTCCGTCTGGCTTACTTGTATAACAAGACGGGGAAATTAAGGGACTCGAGGTCATACTGTGAGAATGCCCTTCGAATTTACGAAAAGCCAATACCTGGGATTGCTCCAGAAGAAATCGCTAGTGGTCTAACCGACATCTCTGCTATTTACGAGTCAATGAACGAGCTTGAGCACGCACTTAAGTTGCTGAAGAAGGCACTAAAGATATACAATGATGCGCCAGGTCAGCAAAACACAGTTGCTGGAATCGAAGCGCAAATGGGAGTTATGCATTATATGTTGGGAAACTACTCAGAGTCGTACTCCTCGTTTAAAAGTGCGACTACAAAGCTCCGAGCAAGCGGGGAGAAGAAATCTGCTTTCTTTGGGATTGCACTTAACCAAATGGGGCTAGCTTGTGTGCAGCGTTATGCGATTAATGAAGCTGTCGAATTGTTTGAAGAAGCAAGAGGCATATTGGAGCAAGAATACGGACCATATCACCCAGATACACTTGGAGTTTATAGTAATCTTGCTGGCACCTATGATGCAATTGGGAGGTACTTAACATATCTTAATATTCGTCGTTACAATTTTGCAAAATTTCATATTTACAATTGGGATTCTTTAGCTAATATTATATTTCCTGAACTTATTTAAATCGATGATGAAGTAAACTTGCATGCAGAACTATAGGTTCTATATTTAACAATTGAATGAAGATTGAATGGATCACTTTATGCATCACATAAGTTTTATGTTGTGCCGAAAGAATAAAAGGCTCTGTTTGGCATGGAATTTGAAAAGCCAAAAATTGCTTTTGGACCCGTTTGGATATTTTCGGAAGTACTTTGTCCGGTTTGAAGAGGTTTCAGATAAAGTTGACTCAAGTTGGCTTCCTCTTAAAGCAGAATCTATTCCAAATAGACCCTTATATTAGATTAACATTGTTTATAGGATGAGTTGATGTGAGATGAGAGTGAACTAGTTTTTCTTAGTGTCCGATTTGGGAAGTGAGGAAGTCTTGCTAATGTTTATTTTCTATACAGATTCGATGATGCAATTGAAATTCTTGAACTTATTGTTGGCATGAGAGAGGAAAAGCTCGGGACAGCAAATCCAGATGTGGAAGATGAGAAGAGGAGGCTGGCGGAGTTATTAAAGGAGTCAGGCAGGGCTCGCAATAGGAAAAACCGATCTCTCGAGACCCTACTCGATTCAAACCCTAATACGAACACTATAAATAATGATGCCATTAGAGTGTGACCGAGGTAGCTGTACATGATATCCAACAAACTATTAAACATATTTATGTCGCATTAAAAAAAAGAAATGAAAGGTATACTTTATCCTTGGATTGTTTGAAAATTTGTATCGATTCATGTTATGGTAGTCGTCATAAGTGTCGTGTTTTGTAATTTTTAATTTATGATGGCGGTTTTTGTAAATGAAATGATTATATTCTTATACAGCTTATTACAGATGTTCACACACGTCTCTTTTTTAAAATCGTGTACAGTTCAATTCAGTCGAGTATACAAGACATTGATTCTACGGCGGAGATTTGTATTTTCTCTCTTACTTGAGAATGAAAAATCCTAATCGAAAGGGGAGGTTGACAGTGATTAAATAGCTGTAGGGGCCCTGCATAAGGAGGTCTATAATTGAGTCGTCATCAGGATTGAACGTGGTAGGTGTAAATTGTAATGTAACCGTTGGGAGCTGTTCCTATCCTCTCCGTTCATCGACAGGCTGTTTTTGTAATTGGGGAATATTGCAACGGGATTTTCAATGTTGGCTCCTATGGTAGGGTGAACCGAACGAGAAACAAAAACTAAAATATTATCTTTTGATTTTGTAGTCCAAATAATCCCGGACCGGAAGTAATGTTTTTACAATAGCAATCACTAAAGTTTTTAATGGATACACTAACGATCACTTGATTGGAAATGTTAACGGTAAAATCAAGTGGGTCACTAATAAATTTCAATTTGGGCATAAATAGTTGTAACTAGTACATATTGTGAGACAAAAATGTCATGATTTTAAAATTTCGCCAACAAAAATACTAAGGGCCTGTCTGGGCGCCATTTTCTTGGCCACAAAATTGATTAATTGACCATTAATTTCAACAAGGGTCCCACCAATGTGAGGAGAAGGTCAACATGTGCGGCTGCCAACGGTACAAAAAACGATTAAATTCTGGGGAAAATTGGAAACAGACATACTAATAATTAAATGAAGAATTTGAAAGCGATGCGCAGCTTCATGCAATTTTTTTTTTTTGTTTCAAACAGTTGCTCGACGTACAAATCCTCGTCATCGAGAGCCACACGTGAAGAATAAGATGATGGTTCCCTCGTTCCGTCACTGCCCTCGTACCAAACTCATGTCTCTGACGGGATAAACAATCAAATCCTTATTTGTAAATTCATTATCGTTTTCGAAGTGATTGATATAAAAAAAATTCAGATAATAAAAGTAAGTTGATTCTGAGGTTGAAGCAAGTGAAAAATGAGAGCGTTTTTATCTGTGATGAAATAAACCGATAATAAAAGTAAGTTGATTTTGAAATTTTACGTAGGGAGTGTTTGGTTTTTATTTGTTAACTAAAGGGTAGTATTGTCTTTGAAACAAAACAATATTATGTAATTGTTTTGTATACTTCAAGGCATTTTTGTCTTTTGCTATTAAATAGGCCATTGTGGAAATATGAATAAGTTGAAAAGTTACATTGGAAATATGCCTATTTGACTAGGTCATTTTTTAAAGTACCCCGAAGATGGTAATGGTCGAAGAAAATGAAGATATTTACTTTGGGCATTAATGCTAGCATGCTTCTTTTCTTTGGGTAGGGGTGAGGTGTTGTGACCATGTGCAAATTTCCAGAAAAGTAGGGTGTGTGGGTGGTTGTAGGGATGTATAATATGATTTTAAATAAAAATAAGGAAAAATTGCACTCACTATGTCAAACCTTTCAATTTTAAGCAGACTTTGCCTAAACATTCATTTTGTTGCATATACAATACCAAACTTTTTAAAAACTCGTACCTAGAGTCCAAATGGATATTTTTGTTAGTTTGATCGTTAGTTGATTCAATAAATTGATTTCGATCAATTTTAGAACGGGTAAAATGGTAATTTTAAACTAAAATTAGAAAAAAAAACAAAAGAAAAAGAAATAAAAGGGTCTTCTTCTTCACCCATCGCATTCCCATCCACCCCTTAAAATCAACTGTCGACGCCACCACTCAACTCCGGCACATCAGATGACACCATTTAAGGAAATTACATAGGAGATAGACTCTAATGTTAAGAACATAAAGAAATTAAAGAGAACATATAGTAATTGAAGAGAAGATAGACTCTTCGCACCTAACTAGGGTTTTATTCAATTGGGAGCCTGTTGTATTCTGCATTCGATTTTCTAAGCTAAAAAGGTAAATATTCGAAAAAACATTTTTCATTTTGTATTTAGAGATTGATTTTCTTTTTCCTGGACAATTTTTTTGTTGACGTGCGTTGATTTACCCATTTTATCTTAAACTACCAAACCATAAACAACAAATCTAAGCTTATTTCACCTCTAGATGGAGAAAATACATCATTCTAATCCACCAAATCTATTGTTTCAAAAAATCACTTGCGAAAAGTGTTTTTGTAAATCTTCGAAAAATCTTAGCCTTGGGGCTTGAAAAGTGTGCGAAAATGGCTACCGCGAATTGTTCTTTGTAAAGTCATTATGGGTTATTGTTGGAATTTGGGTGTGATCTGAATTCCTTTGTTGAAGTATTTGAAGTAATTAAGTTCTAATTGAATTGCATGTCATGAAGAATTTAAGTTTGGAATGCTATTGAAGTCCTATATCAAGTTATGAAGATCAAATTTCAACGGTAATTAGTAGTTTGATTTGAAGGAGGACATTTGGATGTCAAAAGACACTTTTTTGAGCATTAACCCATGGGCGCCAAGGCGCCACAATGTAATTTGGGGTAGAACCCTCGACGCTTAGGCGCCGGGGCCCGGGTCGAGTCGGGCCCGCGCAAGTTTTTCTGCTCGAATGTGTGTTTTTGCATTTTTCTTCTTTTACTTCGTTTTGGACTCAATTTTTGACATCATAATTCATCAACAACTCTACCAAGAAGTCTTGGACATGTTTCCTATAATAATAGGTTCTTATATACAATTTTATAGTGTGAAATTTATGATTATTAGCTTTTAAGATCATTGTAATATTTTTCTCTCTTCTCCATTATTCTTAAGACAATAAAATCTCATAATTCCTCTGCCATATTCTTGTCTTATTTCATTCTTTTGTTTTTGACCACATACTTTATTATTTTGTCATATAACTTCAACATCTCAATTCATTGATTGGTGTCACAACAAGTGGTATTAGAGCTAACAGTTATTGTGAAGACTTTATTTTGTGGGGATTTGGCTGTTTCAAACCGAAAGAATTGAGGTTAAAGAGTGAACACCGAAGTGCACAGAAATAGTGAGGGATTTAGGAAAATCATAAATCTTGGACAGTTGGTGTTGAGTGGCGCGCCGATGGTTGATTTTCAGGGGTGGGCTCGGGGTGGGGAAGGTGAAGAAGAAGACCATTTTATTTCTTTTTGTTTTTTGTTTTCTAATTTTAATTTAAAGTTATTATTTTAGCCATTTTAAAATTGGTCAAAGTAAATTTATTGGATCAACTAACAGTCAAACTAATAGAAATCATCCACTTGGACTCCAGGTACAAGCTTTTGAAAGGTTTGATACTGTAAGTGCAACAAAATGAAGATTTAGACAAAGTCTGCTTAAAACTGAAAGATTAGGTACCATGTCTGCAATTTTTCCTAAAAATAATGATTATAATCTAATTTTTGGAAAATAAAATAGTAATTACTTGATTTTTTAAATTGAAAATTGTAATACAGGGTTTAGTGTAATTTTCTTTGAGGAAATTACAGTCTCACAAGTTTTTAACATACTATTTTCATAAATCCAGAATCAACTTTAATAATATATAAATCAAGTTTTAATTAATGATTTTAAAAGTATTTTTTATTTAAATCATTCCTACACAATTTCAAACCCTAATTATTTCATTTTGTCTTCCCACTTTTTCTCTCCCCCTACCGACCCACCCATTTTCTCTCCCCTATCTCTCTATCCTTGCCACCACCACCCGTCGGCACCACCACCCGTCGGCACCACCACCACGGCACCACCTCGCCTGTCGTGAGCCCCACCGGATCTGCAGCGAAGTCTCTCTTTACCCCCACTACGCTGTCACTCAACGACGGTTCCCCTCTGCACGGCGTTCACCTATGATAGCCATGCGTGGTAGCTGCGCATCTTATGCAAGGCTGTAGATATATGGTTACGGGTGGCCATTTTATCTATGGGCGACGATGAACAAGTGGATGGTGCTGCAAATCGGGCTGGAGAAGAAAAGTGATGGTGGGCAGAAAAAGATCAAGCTACAGATTATTGTAAATCGACGTTGCAGATCTCTATCACGGGCGGCCATTTTATCTCTGGATTGTTTTGGTTGTGTTTGCGATTGTTGGTGGAAGTTATGGTGGTGCTGATTTGGTCGTTGTTGGTGGTGGCAGCAATGGTGGTGATGTTCGTGGTGGTGGTTGTGGTGCGGCATCACGATTTGGAATTTTTTAGGGGGGGTTGGTGGTTGCGGTGTGGTTGAGATGAAGATAGAGGATATGGTAGTTGTGGCGGTGGCGGTGGCAGTGGCTGTGGTTGTAGTTGTGGATTGGTGGTGATTGCGATGACAATGTTGGTGGTAGTGGCGGGGGTGGTGCGTTTCTGTGGTGTTGACGTTGGCGGCGGAGACGACGATGATATTGTGTTAGTGGTGGTCACTAATGATTTGTTGATTATGA
>CAIGRF010206399.1:7914-20455 GCA_903798235.1 Fraxinus ornus
TTTTTATAATTTTATTTGTTAGAATTATATTTTTGTTTTTAAAATTTTTATTTAAACATTTTTCCATGTTTTGAGTGTTTTTAGAAGTTTAACCGAAACACTCAAAACGTCAAAAATGCATTTTTGAGTTTTATCTTATAAATTTATTATTTTTTCGAAAATGTATTTTCTGAAATAAGAGACCAAAAACATTTTCAGTATTTTGCAAAATTGAAAACGACTTGAAAATAACATCCTTATATTTTCAACTATATTAATTATATTTTTTTAATCGGTATGAAAATAGAAAAAAATTATCTTTCTGGGACGTGGAAAATATAATATTTCTTAGCATATATAGGGTGGTCTTTCTGAAAATCCAGATGTCATGAGTGAATCTAAAGTTAACCATAAAGGTGTCTAGCGACAAATCGTCATTTCCTTTTTCTAGTCGAGCCTGAATAGAGCTAGTCTCTTTTCCTTAAACTTAAGCCTCTTTAAGCTCTCTTTTGTACTTGAACATACAAGGAAAACTCCATATCTCGATCAAATTTATGACGACGTGATCATGACCACCGTCATGATGAAAGAATATAAATACATATTCGGAAATTCGACATCCAAATAAAATAGAAAAAAAATAATAAAAAAGAAAAGAAAAGAAAAATATTGTAAGCTAAACGCTGGATATGGCAAAATTCCAAACTGGCTGCCCTAGACAAGAGGTAACCTATGATCAAACAACGGCCTCAAATCTGCCATGTCCCATGTCTTATAGATAAGTTTAGCTGCATTGTAACCACCTAATAACGTTAAGAAGTCATTAATATTAATATTCCGAAATTTTCCAACACGTGTATATCTTGATTAGGATTTTTAAAATTTTATGTTTAATTCCGATCATATATTTCATCGTACGAAAAATTGTGCACCGAACAAATTTAAACTGAAGCTTTCACAATTATTGATTTCAAAAATTAGCGAGGTTGGTTTGCACGTAACATCGTGAGCAAGCTATGTGCCACTAAGTCAAATTCAAAATTGGATATGATCGACATTTGTAAATTAAAAATTAATTTTTTTAGTAAATTTAGATAAAAGCTGATGAAGTATATGATTGAAAAATTATGAGGCAATGAAATGTGTAGTTTAATTTAAATTTTAATCAACTTTTGTAGTTAAACATGGAACTAATCTATGAGTTTATTATAGTCAATTATTTTCCAAGAATTGTGGAATTTTGCCTTTTGTTATTATTTTAAAAAGTCTAGGGGTAATTTTGTAATTTAAGGATGCTCTCTTAATTTCCCTTACAAATATGAAGAGTTGCTTACATGTGAAAGATGTTAGGAGCTTAGAATAGTGCTCCCTCCCAATACTTCGATGATGGAGAAAGCGAATTCGGCAACTAGTTTAATACGAACAAAATCCGATCAGCTGGTGGAGACAGTTGCTGCAGCACTGGCTGCAATGAAGTCTCCGAGGTCGTCATCGAGCGAGGGGGCTGTTGGTGGAGGACCGGAGAGCAGTTCCAACCTGTCGAGGAAGTCCAGCAGGCGGCTGGCGGCTGCCTCTCCAGGGCGGAACATCGGCAGGAACATACACATTAGGAAGTCGAGAAGCGCTCAGATGAAATTCGATCTTGATGATCTCAGTAGCGGCGCCGCCTTGAGCAGAGCTTCTAGCGCCAGCTTAGGAATGTCTTTTTCGTTCACCGGCTTCACCATGCCACCAGATGAGATCGCGGATTTGAAACCATTTAGTGATGATGAAATTCGTAAGTTTACTTAATAATTATAAGTTACTTATTTTCTATATTAGAAATCCTTAATTTCAAGAACTTTAGTTCATCAACTTTCCATCTGGTGCTGGTCCATACATGCATTAAATTCCAGCCGAAAAAGACCAAACACCCCATAGCTTTACTGGTTTCAAGAACTTTAGTTCATCAACTTTCCATCTGGTGCTGGTCCATACATGCATTAAATTCCAGCCGAAAAAGACCAAACACCCCATAGCTTTACTAGTTCTTATTTTCTTAAGTTAATAATTAGGAGGGTGTTTCTGTCATTTCATGTCATCAGAAGCAATACCCCACCCCATCCCCCACTCCTTGCCATGTTCTAAGGGTAAGCTAATTAACAGCAACCTATAGGCAAAAATTGTCCATGAATTTCAAAATCTAGAGTATATGGAAAGTATCTCGTCGACACCGGGAAGATGTCGCTGACATGCAGCCAGCCTCAGGGCGGTGTTCTGCTACGCATCTTTAGCTCGATAAAATACAATATGACTATAAGGCTATACTATTATACAAGAAAAGCAAACTTCTATTGATTCTAACTCGTGCATGCATCAATCTAACTGCCAACCCCATGTCCTAATTCATTCATGAACCTTACGGGACAAGCCACGTGAAACTTATAATTATAGACTAGAAAAAACTATATCTATCATATCAACGTTTAGACGATATGGTTCAATACAGCATCGGATTTTTCACACGCTCATCAAGGACCATAAAATTTATTAATTTTTAGATAACATGGTTCAATAGCATAAATATAGAGAAATAATCGAGAGTGATGTCTTTTCACTCAATCTGGACATTATTTACTTTACTTGATGTTTGATTGATGATGAAGGGTTCCCCCATCAAAGGAGCATATACATATGGACAAGAAGTAGAGTTCCAAATGAAGAAAATCCCACTCAGACATTCGAAAAAACCTAGATCACCAACTAAGAAAATGAGTCAACTAATACAAGTGGTAGTAATCCAACCATTTTAAGGAAAGCAACAATTTGCAACAGACATTTGTCCTCAATATTTGGTCACAATAATTGTTGATTGAAGAAAGTTAGGTCAGAAGTAGGTCCCTTTTTTTTGTAGAAATGAGTTCTTACTTATAGTTGGCAATTGGCAAATAATAGCCAATAGATAACATATGGGTCCATGGACCATGGTATTGAAGGCAATGGTAACATATGGATCCCAATAGTAACATATCCTATCCTACAAGGAAGCACTCGAGTAAACAATCGTACTAATAGCCAATAGAAATTAATCTACTATTTCAGAATACATTCTTCCAAAATAATGTGGCTCAAACACTAAACTAATCTCAAGTTCTTAACCAAAACTTACATCGAGAATATAAAAGTTTTTTTTTTTTTGTGTGTGTTTTGTTTGTATACTGTGTATTATATAATACATTATGCTAAAAAATATAACTACAGCTGAAGATCTTGAGGCTGGCATGCACAAGAAGAAAATACATACTGAACCTACCTTACCAATCTACCTCAAGGTAATGTAACTTCATTCACTACACATTTCTTTCTTTCTTAATTCGATAAGGTAAGCGTAAACCTGGTCTCAAATTCTTGTTCCATACACGAGACTAAATTGATTCAATACATCGATTCGGACAGGGAAGGATGGAGTTTATCTAGACTTCAACTCTAAAATGGCTATCATGTCAGGTTCAGTCTTGTACTCTAACATGAATTTATTGTCAACTCTAAATGGATTTTTTTTTAAATTGTGCAGTTCACTGATGTGACATACAAGGTGGTTCTAAAAGGAGTAACATCGACAATGGAAAAGGATATTCTAAATGGAATTACTGGTTCGGTTGATCCAGGGGAAGTTTTGGCACTTATGGGACCATCCGGAAGTGGAAAGACTACCCTCTTGAGTCTACTTGGAGGGAGAGTATGTGAGCCCGCACCAGGCGGTTCAGTTACTTATAATGACCAACCATACTCGAAGCTCCTTAAAAGCAGGTAACACCCTCAACCATACCTCATTCCTTGGGACGACTGAATATTATTCCCCCCCGTCTCATTTACATAGGCTGACTTTCCTTATGTTTGTGTCCTAGTCATATAATCATGTTTCTTGACGGAGAATGTTTTGCTTTGTTTATTTACTGATATACATTTATTTAATTTGTGTAGTTATAACTAGTGTGAAAATTGAAAATTAAATCATTCATTTTCTTTACTACTTCCAACAATAATTTACTATGAGTTGTTCATAATTAAATAAGGGCAAATTAGATTTAAAAAAATTGGCAAAAAATTCTTTTTCAATAACATTAGGCCTCTGTTGGGTGGAGATTAAAATCATATTTTTAATAGATTTTGATAAAAGATTATTAAGCCGCTTTTTGAGCTACATTATTTTTTTCATTTTCATCCTCTACTCATTTTCAAATACACATTCTTCAATAAAAAAATATTTTTCATCACATCAATAACTTTTCCTTCGTTTTCAACCACATATTCCACATCACATTAACAAAAAAAAAATGCGTTCTTAGAGCAAAAATGTACAACAAACAGGGTATAAATGTATGTTTGAAAATTTGTGGGATCCATGAAGTATGTAATTAAAATTAATTATTGACTTTAACTTAAATTAAAATTTAGATTTTAATTCCTACCAAACAGAGACTAAATAAGATTTCTTAATTTGTGTGAAAACAAAATCGACCTATATAAATGAGACGGAAGGAGCATATCGTACTTCAAATTAGAAATGCAGTCCGTTGTACATAATTGACGCGCAATGACTGGCAGGATAGGGTTCGTGACTCAAGACGACGTTCTATTTCCTCACCTAACGGTGAGAGAAACATTAACATATGCAGCTCTGTTACGACTTCCAAGGACATTGACAAAAGAGGAAAAGAAGAAAAGAGCTATGGATGTTGTATACGAGCTAGGATTAGAGAGGTAAAAACATTTCTCAATTGTTATCAAAGATATACATTTCTCTATGTTAAATGCAAAACAATAAAAATTTATTCATTTAATAAAAATTAATCGGAATATCCATAAATTTAAATTAAAACACGAAAATTGTATTTATTTGAAAGCAACGTGATTGACTAAATATTTAAATAAACATGTACTTCAACGTAATTAAAACTAAATAATTAATTTTAAAAGAGGAAAATTTAATGTTTTTACTTCTTTATATCCTTATGACAGCCTACATCACCATCATGCCACAATTTCAATCAACCTGATCGAACCTATAAATTATTGTAAGAGTGAGTATTTAAAATATCTAGTAAAATACGTACAGTTTCTATAGATAATTATATAATAATAAAATAGACATTTCATACCACATTTCTTATGGAGTACCTCGATGACCAAACGAGACACTCATCAGTAGTATTTTAAATTCTCGAATGAATCTACGTTTCATTATAAAGAACCCAATATTTCGTTAAGATCAAACCGAAGTTCTACTGGCAATTCATACATAGATTATGAAATATAAAAATATATGGAAACAAACCATTTGTACAAAAGTGTCTTACGTTGATTTTGAAAAGTTGAGCACGTAAATATCCTCCTATTATTTTTCTATACTTTCTCCTCTTCTTCTCTCTTTGTCTAACTCTCTTTATTTATGGTGGTGAAATAATTGAAATTCTTAAAAGTATTTATAATGAAATTCACAATTTGAATAAAAATTGTTCTGAAATAATAGAATTATGATTACTATTAAACTTTATCATAATTCAATTAAGATTACCATTAAACTTACAAAATAGGATTTATAATTTTCCTAATTAAAATACTCAACTAATCCTTATCATCTAATAAAATTTATATAAGGCATGACACGTGGAAGAATTTGAAAATTGATTTTATTAACATACTCGTGTTAGAATTGAAGTAATGAAGTTTTAATCAAATTAGGATTTCAAAATTAGAATTGCAATTATTATTATTATTATTATCCAAAATCAAAACGTTATCTATACAGGTGCCATCAACAAATTTAAAATCAATAATCAACTTAATTAATCCCTCAACTTTTCAAAATTATGAAAAGGTGCCATAAGAATTTTGGGATGTTACATCCAGTGACCTGTTGAAGAATTTGATATTGTCTTATGTGTTCATGACTCAACATTCGAATTTGTAATCAGAGGATTGCCACTAAAATTCAGAAAAAATTTCGACATAACCAGCATAAGTGAGTGGTGCTCTGATATATGTTTACAGGTGCCAAGACACCATGATTGGTGGTTCCTTTGTTCGGGGAGTTTCAGGTGGAGAGAGGAAGCGTGTATGCATTGGAAATGAGATAATAATCAACCCGTCTCTCTTGTTTCTCGATGAACCAACCTCCGGGTTGGATTCTACAACTGCTTTGAGGATTATTGATACTTTACATGATATAGCTGAGGTATATGCATCTAAAACAGAAATTCTCTTTCAATTTACTCGAATCAGTACCATGAAGATATAGAAAAAACACAAGTCGAATACACATGAAAATAGCATAGAAATACCTCATATAATTTTAGTAATCTTATGGCAGGCTGGCAAAACAGTGGTCACCACAATCCACCAGCCGTCCAGCAGACTCTTCCTGAAGTTTAACAAGTTGATTCTTCTTGGCAAAGGAAGCTTGCTTTATTTTGGACAGGCATCAGAAGCAATGGTGTACTTTTCATCCATAGGATGCATTCCTCTCATTGCAATGAACCCTGCAGAATTCATGCTCGACCTTGCGAATGGAAATGTCACTGATATTTCTGTCCCATCGGAATTGGAAGATAAAGTGCAAATGGGGAATTCAGAAACAGAGATGAAAGGTGGAAAGCCAGCCCCAGCAGTGGTGCACGAGGTGAGATTACAATTTCTGGGATGGAATTACAAGTATCTTTCCTATATTAGTAGTCCGCTTCTTTCCTTTTCAAAACAAAAAGTGAGAATGCTTAAAAGCTCCCACTTAATTATATTTTATACCAAAACAGTATCTTGTGGAGGCCTATGAGACAAGAGTTGCTGAAAGTGAGAAGAAGAAACTTATGGTTCCTATACCCATTGATGAGGAAATCAAGTCCAAATTATGTTCTGCGAAAAGAG
The DNA here is from genome assembly GCA_903798235.1 of Fraxinus ornus. Taxonomy (NCBI): domain Eukaryota; kingdom Viridiplantae; phylum Streptophyta; class Magnoliopsida; order Lamiales; family Oleaceae; genus Fraxinus; species Fraxinus ornus. The sequence continues at coordinate 14,797 of CAIGRF010206399.1, forward strand.
AATGGGGAGCTAATTGGTTTGATCAGTATTCCATATTAGTCAGGAGAGGACTCAAAGAACGGAGACACGATTATTTTAGCTGGTTGAGAATTACTCAAGTTATAGCAACCGCAACTATCCTTGGATTGCTATGGTGGCAATCTGGTGGTGACAGCACCAGCGAACTGCAAGATCAGGTAAAAATTAACCTTGTAGCAGCATAAGTTGATCGTTAAAATTTGTGATTCCCATCTTTGTTGCCTATAATGGCCTTTTTGGTAGAATGGACTGCACATTGTCCAACAAAACATGCACTTAATGTTTTGCCACAATCAGAAATAAGATGGGAACCTTGAGGCAAGATGGGATAGTTTGTAAGAGTAACAAAAGGGGATAATGATTCAATAAATTTGGAAGAAAGAAATAACAGTATAAAGCTGCTGGTATTGCAGTCTTCACTGAGGGATAATGATCTAACATACTGAGAAAATTATGTTGCAGGCAGGGCTGCTGTTCTTCATTGCTGTTTTCTGGGGATTCTTTCCCGTTTTCACTGCAATTTTCACTTTTCCCCAAGAAAGAGCCATGCTGAGCAAGGAACGAGCAGCTGACATGTATAGATTAAGCGCCTATTTTGTGGCAAGAACCACAAGTGACCTTCCACTTGACCTTCTACTGCCAGTCGTATTTCTCGGAGTTGTATATTTCATGGCAGGCTTAAGAATGGATGCTGGTTCATTTTTCCTCACCATGCTGACAGTTTTTCTCTGTATTATAGCTGCTCAGGTACCCCCTTTCTCTATTTACAAGACCAATCTAGTGATTGAATAAACAATTCCTACCCAAAGGGTTATTAAGAATTTGTGTAAAACAATAGGGACTTGGGCTAGCTATTGGTGCTACCCTGATGGATTTGAAAAGGGCAACAACTCTAGCTTCTGTCACAGTAATGACCTTCATGTTGGCTGGTGGGTACTTTGTCAAGGTAAGCATGCAAATTTTAGATAACTTGTTTCTATGTTACTAGCTTAAGTCTGCAAATATTTACAGCTTAGACATAACAATTTGGGGCGTTTTGTGGTGCAGAAAGTTCCAGTATTCATATCATGGCTTCGCCACCTCTCGTTTAACTATCACACCTACAAACTTCTTCTGAAGGTACAATATGAACACATAGTTGACTCTATCAATGGAATCAAAATAGACGCTGGTTACATGGAAGTAGCTGTTTTGGCAGCCATGGTTGTTGGCTACAGACTCTTGGCGTACCTATCTTTACGAAGGATGAAGCTCCAATCAGGAGCTTAGGCCATGTTGGCAAAAACACGAACTTCGGAAATCAGAAATTCATAAGCTATCCCATCTAAACTGAGCATGAAGCCAGAAAATGGGAATGAAAACAAGATGACTGGAATAGATATTCAAACTCTTTGCCTAGGAGAGGTTGTAATTCACTACTTGGACTAGATTAGCATAAAGTGTGATTCTTAAGATTGTTATTCACATGATTTAAAATCATGTTTGCAGTAAGTTCTGATAATGTGATAAATCTTTTGATTTTTGAGATCTTATTTAAGCAAGTTTAACTGAATGTTTACATCACATACAGTAATACAAGTAATTTACAATAGAAAACCAACTAACCTCGTCACTGAAAATTTGCCAACAGCATCATCCATTGTTGTTGCTACTAATTTTTTTTTTTTAATATCTTTTACTAGAGGTAACAATGTACTATGTAATTGACAACCTCAACAGCTTGACGAGCATGTTTACACAAAATTGAAATGAACCATATTTTAGGCCATGTTTGGTTTTCATAAAAATAAGGTTTTTAGTAGATTTCGATAAAAACTGATAAAACGTGTGGTTAAAAAGTTGAGAAATGTTGTGGATCCTATGACATGAACGGTTAAAGTTAAGTTTTAATAAATGGTGACCAAACATGGGCTTAACGTACTCATACGCTCCTCAAGTGCATTGAACTGCTCTACTTTTTGCCAATTTCAAATTTGCCAAGTGGTTCATGGTAATTTAAGTGGACAATATTTGCAGATCCTTAAAAAGTAGAGATAAAAAATGGCTAGAATATTTATTAACAATTAATAATCATGAGCCGATATAGGCATCCTCATATATAGACTATGTTTGGGTAAACTTATTAGCAACTTATAATTTTTCAGTCAAATTTAAATTTTAACCATATATTCATAACTAATATCCACTTATTATCAACACATTTATGTGATATCCACTACATTTTTCCGTTATAAGGAGATTATAAGTAACTTTTAAGTTTACCTAAGCATAGTCATAATATTATCATGAGCTTGTCTTCACTCATGAACTTCAAATTTTTTTACCAGTTCAGTTGAATGGAGCCAAATTGATTACAAGATTTGATGCATGTGACTGAGTAGAATTCCAAATATTTTCACCCCAAACACAATTTACAGTTACAAAACAGTAACTATAGTGTTGATTTTATTCTGTAGAAAGCTCATTATTATAGATCAAGAACTTAAATTTTTTAGTAAATATATGCAGTTTACAGTTTATACATAATTTGTGTTTGAGTACTTAACAATCTTGTCCAGGCAGTCACTGGCAACGCCCCTGGCCCACTCGTCGAACTTCTGGAATTTTGGCTCGATCATTTCGCTGAAGCATTCATCGCAAGTATCAATGTTTGTGGTGAATGCACTGACATCCACATTGGCCTTGAAGAAGTCACCTGACGAGACATCTTCCAGGCTCTTCTGCATGGCCTCGATGGCGCTTTCGTAAACCTCCTGGCATTGTTCCAGGCATTGCTTGTCCGATTCTTCGATTTTAGGATCTTTCAGGCGTTTCTCCACGACGGTTGAGATGAATTTCTCGATCTTGTTAACTGTGGCTTTCATGTTGAATTCCAGGAACTTTGAGTCTTTAGCCTGTTCGTCCTTTGGTACGTCGAATTCCAGGGGGCTTTCGGCCTCTTCGTCCATTGGCACGTCCTCTTCAAATGCAGTTGTGGGGACAATGGAGAACGCAGTATCGTCTACATCAGCATCGACCTCAGCGGGTGCATTAGTGCGGGTGTTGGCGAGTTCTTGTAAGTGGTAAAGGTGTAGGAAAAAGGGGAAGGAGACGGGGCTTGAGCAGCAGCCTCGGGTGGCAGGGTGGCTTGCGAGAACTTGTAGGCCTCACCAGACAGGGCGGAGAGGACGATGGAGAGGGAGATTATTAAGGCAATTTTATTGTTGAAAGCCATTGTTTCTCCTTCACCACCAAACTGAAAAAAAAATAAAAAAAATTAAGGGACTGCCACCAAACCAAGAATAGAAGGGATTGACTATGATTAGACATATTATTGTTGCAATGCCATTGTAGGGTAGATCACTAGATTGACCAACCATGAAAACAGATTTGTCCAAAAATAGTTGATTTTAACAGCCTCATTTCACTATAGAAAACAAGGGCATTGCACAATTTAAGGAGCCGTGAAAAAAAATTTAATTTTACGGATGCAAATTCACACTATCAGTGTAATGTCACATACCAGACACATTCCAAGGACGGTACTAAGATCAACCTATTAGATTATATATAGCGAATGATGCATCTTCGAGCGATAAGGGCTTGACAAACCATTCAAGTTGCAATGTCTAGTATCCTCGGGAATTCAAAAGGCTAATTTGTTGTAATGAATGACCCATTTTCATATGCTTCTAATTTGATCTCTAACATTAACATTCATAATTGGAGTTCATATTGAAGGATTCATAATAAATTGTGCTATATTAGTTTTCACTCCACTTATTATTTTCCACTATCATTGATTTATCAATAGGAGAAAAGGGAGATTTTGCCACGTAACCACTCAACCCCACTCCAAAAAAAAAAAAAAAAACAAAATAATGTTGTCTTTGACACGTGTCTAATCGAGTGGTTTGGTTGAGATGTAATTAGGATCACGAAATGTTTCATCTCGCACTACTAAGAAATTAGAAAACGAACGAGAACCCATCTCGTCTCCAAGAAGTATAAAAGAGAAGAGAAGGCATAGAAGAGTGGCCCCGAAATCAAACACTCTCAAACAATCAATTGTTCTGTGTGCTTGCGTCCATTGGAGGCATTTCGTTTTCTCATCCACTGCGAATCTTCAATAAAACATCATTTTTGGGACTTTGTTTCAAGAGGTCTGCTCCTTACACAATCGTCAGAATTTTTCTTTAATTGTTAGCGAGGCCCGACTTTCCACGTGAAACAATTACATGTCATATCGTTCAATGATAGTTAGGAAAGGAAAACGAATAAAAGGCCAAAAGGGTTTGACGGATTTTTCCATTGTTCACCATTATTCTACAAACCCTTCATAGATTTTGCGTTTGACCAAAATACCCCTTCTTCTCTAACTTTTCTTACCATTTATCTGTATAGGTTCGTAATTTCCATTTCATTTTTGAAAAGAAAATCTCATAATCTCTTGAAACTGTCAAGGACGATATTGTAATTTCATAAAACTGGCGGTTAGGTCAAGGATCATCATATTGCAAGTCAATATCAAACTCCATTGATAGGAAAGAAAAAAGAGAAGTTTTGATTCATTCTTTGTATTCTGCCATCCTCAAAGCATTTCCTTTTTCCTCTTTTCACATTGATGCCTCGACAATGCAATTTCCTTTTGTCCTTAATAGAATCTTTAAATCCAGAAAATGGTGTTTCCTCTGCTCTTTCATCTAAAAAACCTTTGATTCTTGGTTGAGAAAATAGAGGAAATTTGCGAACGGATATTGAAAAATGAAGAATTCTTTAGGCACGGGTTTTATGGCAGTTTTTGCAGTTTCAGGGAGCGTTGTTTTTCTTGCCATGCAAATTCATAAGCGTATTCTTTCTGATTTCATGAAGAAGATAGAATTCGAAATCGGCACTGTAACAGGTGTTCTTTCTTTTCTCTTTAAATTAATGGAATTTATTAGGTTTTAACTGATGTTTATGATTATATATGTATATACAGGAGGATGTGGAAAAGATCAAGTGCGAAAGAAGAAGGTGAGATTTTCCGACCAAGTGGTGGATCTATCACGGGATGAGAAAGAACGTTGCAAGAAGCATTTGTCGAAGCCGGCCATCCACAGCCGGAATGAGGATGGGAATCTAGAGGCGATGCCTCAGAATTGGCAAGTTTTGTACAAAGGGATTTTGAAAAACAGGAACCTGAAGGCGTGTAACTAACTTTTTTATCGTTGTCATCGTTGTCACCGGTTGTTTATGGTGGCGGAAGCGGTCACGATGAGATATGTTCAGGTTTCAGTAGGTTTTCTTTATTTTTTATTTTATTTTTCAGTTATTGTTATTATTTTTTTGAATTTTTTATCATAGGGAAGTTGTAAATATTCCGTTGATTTAGTTATTTTTTTTTTTCTACTTCTCACTTCTTATACAAATGTTGGTTAGAGTTTGAAAGTATTATAATCTAAGAAGTTAAACCATCTATAAGGTTGAATAGGCTGGTTTAAAAAAATCGATTTCAATCAATTATTGCATAATAATCAAAGTGAAATAGCACCAGTTTGGGTTCCATTAAAATTTAATTTGTGTTAAAATGTGTGTCGGAATAGTATTTTTTCGAAGAATATATGGTTAAAATGTTAAAATGTGGTCGGGGCGCTGATTTGCCCCGTTTATTTTTTTTTTT
>CAIGRF010206434.1:0-15654 GCA_903798235.1 Fraxinus ornus
CACAAACAAGATATGTGTTTACATGTGGAGGAACAACTATATCATGGAGATCTGTGAAGTAGTCATTGACAGCAACATCCTCAAATCATTTTGGGATTATTGCAATCCATGAAGTAAACCGAGAATGTGTATGGTTGAGGAACATGACCCATCATATCCAAGCGTCGTGCGGATTAATTTCAACAAAAGATAGTTCAAAAATTTTATACGAAGATAATGCTGCTTGTATTGCACAACTCAAAGAATGGTATATCAAAAGTGACGGACAAAACATATTTCTCCAAAACTCTTTCACACACATGAGTTTCAGAAAAATGACGACATTAATATTCAATAAATTCGTTCAAGTGACAATGTGGCAGATTTATTTACAAAAGCACTGCCAACATCTACATTTAAGAAATTGGTTTACAAGATTGGAATGCGTCGACTCAAAGATTGTCAGTGATCAATATCAGGAGGAGTAACTGTACTCTTTTTCCTTCACTTAGGTTTTATCCCACTGAATTTTTCTAACAAGGTTTTAATGAGACAACATTTATATTTAATACTCCAAAATAACTGTATTCTTTTTCCTTCGTTTATTTTTTTTGTCCCATTGGATTTTTATCAAACAAGGTTTTAACGATGCAGATATTTTGTAATGTGTCATTCAAGAGGGAGTGTTGTAAATGGTAAGTTATTGGTGAATAATAATTGTACCCCTGCAGCCCTAGATATTATTACCATATGTATCCCTAATCCTTCCCTATAAATTTAGGGTTTTGGTTCTCATTATAATACACACAAATCTATTGACTTTTCTTCTCCCTTCTAGTTTCTCTCTTTTGATAACACTTTCATAATTATTGGCTGTCATTTAAAAGTTAACTTTTCTCTATCTCCGTACGAGTACCACTAGATGCTGCTGTCCAATCATCCCATATTCAAAGCAAAATCAACAATCTTTCATGCTACATAGAAAGACCCTTAGCCTCCTTCTAAGAGGTTTTTGCCACATCAATTTCAACTTGAACCCTCAAAATCGGTTCATTAATATCGGCTCTTTCCAAAATACCAATTCATTTCAAGCAATTCTCAGTTGAACATATGAGAAAGACGTTATGCAAATGTATGTATCCAGAATGGGTACATTTGCGTCTATACCCTTGGAAATAATTAGAAAGGAGATTAGTTTTTCCAAAGGCCATATCTCGTCGGCATCGACACTTTGTTTGTCCTCAACAAATTAAACTAATGTGCAATAAAAATAAATTATTCCCGTCCTCTGGTTCAATATGAAGCTGTCGTAATTTGACAATAGTCATGCTAGAACAAGAATCACATATTCTAAATTGATAGGTTGAAATTCATACATGCAGAAGACATTTTTGTGTATGAATATTACCAGCTAGATCTTTCTCTCATTGCTCCTCAAAAGTATTAGCCGTCAATGGGGCAAGCCAATAATAACGATATGGAGAGGAGATAGGACTTAGCATTTATACATAAAACTATAAAGTCGTCCCATTAACGACTCTAACCTTAATTGAGTTCAATATTTCCGGTCCACATACTTAAAATTACCACATTATAAGAATATAGCCCGTAAGGTGTACAATGGTCCAAGTGATCACTTAACATATTGGGCCTAATTACAGTATCATGCAAGCCATACATCTAACCCATAAAATTCGCAATCAAATAGAAGCTCATATTATAGAATTATTCTAACATTCTCCCACTTGGGCAAACATTTGATTTCTATAGAACAAAACTTTTAACATTCGGGTCAGACTACATAAGTGGCCACACAAGTATAGTTCCAATGATAACACCTTACACAACATGATCCGGTCCAACAAGAATGTTACCATCGAACATGGGAGTCATTACACCAATCAAACGATGTAAGACCACTCCATAATTACAAATGCCAATATCCTTATCAACATGGATCCCCATCCTCCAACCAATGTGCTAATTCATATCAATCTTCACAATGTTTCTAATCAAAATGAAGCCACATGTCTCTAAAATAGACTCATCTTATGTCTTTATTTGTCATATCTTGAGATCAAAATAATATCAGAATAAAAGACATAAGTCAAATGCATGCTCAAATAATTTATGGATAGGGAAAAAAAGAAAAATATATATATATATTTTATTATTGGAATGGGCTGTACCCGAAGAACATATGGGTTGCCTACGTACCTCATGAAGGGATCAAGCCAAAATGTAGTTCTCTTACATAATTAACTCTCACTAACCAAAAATATCAAAGGTTTCCCCAATACACATATTAGTAATATGTGTCTTAAAAACTTTATGAGCGAGTCCCTTAGTCAAAGGATCTGCAATCATCGTCTATGTATTAATATGCTCTATTTTCGTCTACCCTTCCCTGACTCTGTATCTGACCACCAAATATCTGATGTCAATGTGTTTTGATCCACTAAAAATTTTATTATTTCTTGAAAAGAACACTGTTGCGCTGTTATCACAATAAATAGTGATTGACCTCGAGATGGAACCAACAACTTTCAGCCCAAAAATAAAATTCCTTGACCAAATGGCTTGAATTGTAGCTCCATAACATGCCACAAATTCAGCCTGCATAGTAGAAGATACCACCAGAGTCTGCTTAAAAATTTTCCACGAGATAGCACCACCAACCAACATGAAAATATAACCCGAGGTTGATTTCAAATCATCTTGACATCCAGTAAAATTTGAGTCTGAATAGCTTACCCCTCAAGGTGGTTTGAACGCTGGAAAGTGAGCATATAACTTTCAGCATTCTTTAAGTATCTCATAAATTTCTTAGTAGCTTTCCAATGCTCTTGCCCTGGATTCGACTGAAACCTACTGAGAACACTGACTGCATAAGCAATATTTGGTCTAGTGCAAACTTGAGCATACATTAAACTCCCCACAACACTAGCATACGGTATCATCTTCATAGATTCTCTTTCTAGCTCATTCCTTAGACATCGAGCTTTGTAAACTTCTCCCCTTTTATGATAAGTACATCACCAAATACACATTTTTGCATATTGAACCTTTCTAGAACACGTCATATATAAGCCTTTTGAGAAAGTCCCAACAATTCTTGATTTCTATCACGATGTATTTCAATGCCAAGCACATAAGTAGTTTCTCCAAGATCTTTCATCTCAAAATTAGCAGATAACATTTTCTTTGTCTCATAAAGCAACCCCAAGTCACTGCTAGCAAGCAAAATGTCATCAGCATATAGGACAAGATAAATAAAATTTCTCCCACTAGTTTTGAGATAAATGCATTGATCAACTGTTTCAACAAAACCAAGAGAAGTCACAACCTCGTCAAACTTCAAATACCACTGCCGTGATGCCTGGTTCAGGCCATATAAGAATTTAATTAACTTCCATACCAAGTTTCCTTTTCCCTTCACAATAAAACCTTCAAGTTGTCTCATGTAAACCATTTCCGAAAGATCTCCATTCAGAAAAGCTATCTTAACATTCATCTGATAAAACTCCAAATTATAGTGTGCCACAAGCGCCATGATAATTCGAAAAAGATTCTTTGAAGGTGAAAAAGTTTTATTATAATCAATGCCCTATCGTTGAGTGAACCCTTTTGTAACTAATCTTACCTTCTTTCGTTCAACATTTCCTTTTGAGTCCAATTTACTTTTAAAGATACTTGTTATTTGTGGATTTAGCACCCGAAGGAAGTTCAACAAGTTCCCAAATATTATGCTGTTCCATAGAATTCTTTTCATCTTCCATAGCATTTATCCATTTATGTGACTCGGGACTTATCAGTGCTTGATTATAAGTAATAGGGTCAACAATATGCCTATTATTAAAATCACTTTCCAATAAATATGTATTGTAATCACTGGGCAATGTAGACCTTCTTTCCATTTGCGTTCTTCTAACTTGTGGCTCGGGAACTGTCTAAATCATTGTTGGTGGAGAAACCTAAAGTTTCTCTTGGTGCCCAACTTCTTCATTAACAATTTCAACTGGTTGAGATATGACTCTCTCTTGTATAACAGGAACTGGAACAACAACTAGATTTGGTTCTACAAAAAATTTCTTCAATGTAGAACTCCCACTATCACCAAAATCATTTTCCAAAAATCTAGCAGTGATAGACTCAATGATTCTGGTGCCACGGTTGTGACAATATAACTTATATCCATTTGATCTGTCTGGGTACCCAATAAAGTAACCAGGAATGGATTTTGGGTCTAATTTCTTCTCAAAAGGATTATAAATTCTCACCTCAGCTGGACATCCCCAAACTCTGAAATGAGCCAAACTTAGCTTACGTCATGTCCTCAACTCGAAAGGTGTCTTTGCAATGGTTTTACTCGGAATTCTATTCAAAATATACATAGCATTTTCAAAGCTTCACCCCATAGATATTCTGGCAATTTTTTTCTACTCATCATGCTCCTGACCATGTCTTTTAGAGTTTGATTACGTCTTTCAGAAATGCCATTCTGCTGAGGTGTACCTGGCATGGTGTATTGATGCACTATGTCATGCCCTTGTAATTTTTTTGCAAAATCACCCATGTTTTGACCAGACTCATCATAATTCCCATAGTACTCACCACCATGGTTAGATCTTACAACTTTGATACTTTTTCCACATTGTTTCTCTACCTCCATTTTGAAAATTTTGAATTTCTCAAATACATGGGATTTATCATTTATCAAGTAAACATATCCCTATCGCGAGAAATCATCAATGAAATTATAAAATATTTGTTCCCACATATGGTGGAAGGTAAAAGTCCACTAATATCAGTATGTATCAAATCTAAAATACCATCACTCCTAGTGGAACCTTTCATAGTGGATTTAGTCAACTTTCCTCTTATACAACCCATACAAGTTTCAAAGTCAGAGAAGTTGAGAGATGGAGGTATCTCAACTATAACCAATCTCTCCATCCTATCCTTTGAAATGTGACCCAACCGCTTATGCCACAACATGGAGGATGATTCACGAATTAGAGAACTTTTCTTTGGCACATTGGCAACACAAGAGACTTTACTAAAAGAAGCCAGAGACAATTTATATAAACCATCACATAAAAGGCCATTTCCAATCTAACAAGAATCATAAAACAATTTAACCATTCCATTACCTTAAAGGAAAAACCAGAAGTATCAAGTTTCGATATAGAAATTATATTCCATCTCATTTTAGGTACAAAAATTGTACTCTCTAAAACAAGAGAGAAACCAGACTCCAAAGACAACTTCACTACTCCTATGAACTCAACCTTCACTTGAACTCTATTTCCAACGCACAGGATTACTTCATTCTCACTTGGCCTCCATTTGCTTGTGAACCCCTGCAAGGAATTCGCAATATGAATACTAGCTCTCGAGTCTAACCACCAAGAATTCAAAGGAACATCTACAAAAGAAGACTCAAAACAAACTAAGGTCAAGGAATTACTTGCGAAACTCTTCTTCTTCTCCAACTAAGTCTTAAACTTAAAACAATCTTTCTACCAGTGACCCTTCTTTTTGCAGAACTTGCATTGATCATTTTTCTTTATAGTTCCTTTGGGACCACCAGAAGTCTGACCTCCAAAATTTTTATTCTGCTAACTACAGTGTGACTCGTTGCCCTTGTGAAACTTAGACTTATAGTTATGAGAAGACCCCTTATTTTGTAGTGGTTGAAAAGCTAATTGTACAGTTTCGACATTTTCACGTCGTATCCTATACTCCTCTTAGGCACATACAACAATAAGGTCATTCAAATCCCATTTATCTCTTTTAGCAATATAAACAACCTTTAGCTGATTAAATTGGCTAGGAAGGTTATTCAGAACATGATAGACCAAAAAAGGCTCTGCAATGGGAATCTTAAGAGCCTTTAATTTAGAAGATATATATATCATCTTCATGCTCCCTAACTCCATTTGTACCATCATATCTCATGTTCATCAGTTTGTCCATTAGATCTCCAGTTTCAACTTTATCAAACTCAATAGATCTCACTCCTATGGCATTCACAAAACCTTTAGCATTTTCATTATCTGAAATAACACCCATAATGGAATCGGATATAGAGCGCTTGATAATCTTCAAACAAAGTATGTTAGCCCTTTTCCCACTTTTCATACTCAACCATATTCAGGAGCGCTTTTATTTGTAGGTTTCGAAAGCTGCTTCTCCATTGTAAAATCCAAGCCCAAAAGAGCAAGTGCTATTTCTACCTCTCGTTTCCATTTTACATAATTATTCCCAGCCAAAGTTTCAATGGCAGACAATTGACTCGAAAGAGATGAGGCATTTAAAATTGTGGAAACATAAAATAACAAATTTAATATCATCCAAACATAGTGCATGCAGACAATGGATGATAACATATTCATTTAATTAACATGGGCTACTAATTAGATGGTCCGTAATTAAAGCCAAAACCAAATGAACATTATTACGGTAAGATCCTGGATGCATCACTATAAAGTCGCCTTTGGGCTGACAATATAACACGCTGTAATGTACTCTTAAAATACATNTGTTTGGTCGGGAAAAATGTGGTCGGCAATATAAATGGTCGACTAAGTAATTTTTTTGGTCGGTAAATGGGCATTTTCACTGACTAGATTTTGGTTGGTCGGGAAAATCTGGTCGGGAAAGCTCTATTTTCTTGTAGTGACCTTTGGGCAGAAGGAGATTTCTAGACCAAGTAACCTCGTTAACTACTTTATGAAATTTCCAAAACATCACATATAATAACACATTTGGGTAAGATATTATATGCAATAATTTTAAAAAGTGATGCTAAAGTCCATTTTTTTTTTTTTGAAGAAAATCAAATAAGTAACAATGAGTGTGCCACTTTGGTAACTACCACTCACTTTTATTTCAAAATATTTCTCTTAATGGGAGCACTAAGATAGACTTGAAATCCATGAAAAATTCAATAATAATTATGCAACAAAATCACAATCATTAACCGACGAAAAACAAAATTCATGCGCGATTTTGAGACGAAATTGGCAACTAAATTTCAACATATGAAATTGAAATTAACATGGACAAATAATAACGACATTTAAATACTTCAACAAAAATATAAAGTCGTTAATTTTAAATACAATTTTAATTTTAGGTCGAAATTGAAATATATGTGGATCAAAAGAGTTTTTTTTTTTTTAAAAAGTCCCATTTTAAAAAATTCAAATTCAATATTTCAAAATTGCAAAATTGACCCTAAATTTAAAATTATGAAAAAAGGGCCTCATAATTTAGAAATTACAGCATAGGTCCATTTTTTAAATTACAAAGTGATAATTGTAGGCAAACCCCCAAAGAATAAAAAATTGCAAAGAAACCCCCCATCCCCATTTTAACCCAAAATCGATCCAAATACAAACCTAGGCCCCCATTCTTGTGGCATCGCCGCTGGGCCAAATATATATCCACGCGGCCTACGGCCGGTGAAAAAAAAAAATCAACAGCTTTGAGCTACATCTAGCAACCGGCTTGGTGTAGCATCAACGAACAGAGATGCTTGTCGCTGCTATTGATAGCGGTGAGCACCGCTGACTCGGTCGGTAAAGGCATTAAATGTCCGTGCTTCTGCTGGCCAGGCTCCAACACAAATACACACATACGGGTTCATTCATCCGGGTTAGATCATACACAAACAAGGCAAACCATACGGGATATTCATACACAAATCATAGCAAAACCCAGATGCTATTACACAAACATACACGGCTTCATACATGATGGTGGAGGTGCTGGAGAAAATTATACACACATGAGAGAGAGAGAGAGAGAGAGAGAGTATACAATAGGCAGATTTGATTATTTTGGTGGTATACACACGTATGTGCGATTATAAAAACATATACGCTTTGATTTTGGTTCTCATTTAATTTGGAGCTACGTTTTTTTAAAAGGATACTGATCTTAGCATGTCCACTCTGATATCAATTGTTGTAATTTGACAATGATCATACTAAGAATAAGAATCACATATTCTAAATTAATAGGTTCAAATTCATACATGCGGAAGATATTTTTATGTATAAATATTACCAGCTAGATCTTCTTCTCCGTGCTCCTCAAAAGTATTAGCCGTTAATGGGGCAAGCCAATAATAACGAGATGGAGAGGAGCGGGGACCTACCCTTTATATAGGAAACTGTAAAGACGTCTCATTAACAACTCTAACCCTAATTAGGGTTCACATATTTTCGGTCTACATACTTAAAATTACCACGTTATAAGAATATAGTCTGTAAGGTGTACAACGGTCAAAGTGATCACTTAATATATTGGGCCTAATCACAGCATCATTGCAAGTCATACATCTAAAACATAAAATTCGCAATCAAATGGAAGCCCACATTATAGAATTATTATAACAAATCAATCAAGCATCACATACCTTTCATTGGAATCAAAACTTTCGGCTAAGACTAGATATAATCAACCTATTTCTAAACAACATCCCATTCTATGGAAAAATGGGTGAGAATCCGCACTATAATCTCACGCTCTTTCAAGATCTTTGTAGCAAATTCAAATACTAAGGGGTGAATGATGAAGCATAAATTCTATCACAAGTGCATGAATCAGGACAAAATACCAATAATTCTCAAATATTAAATAAATATAAAAGACGACTAAAATTCTAAAGAGAGTGAGCTCAAAACATATAAAACACTTGAATCTAAACAATTAGGACCAGAAGATATGTTTAAAAAAATTCCCACATTAGTGAACAAAGAATCAATCAAGTTGAGTTGAGGCTCTTCCCTCACACTTTGAGGGATAAAGTATAGGAATGGTTGGATCATTGCCCCAAGGTGACATCACTAAATGGATTGAGTTAATTCAGAAATCAACCTAAAACTCTTTCCTTCAACAAAGATTGTCAAGTTCAAACATGACATCTCACTTTTCTAGCAATTCGAGTCAGAGAGCTTTGAGAAAGGTTTAAGAAACTGCTCGGAAAAGTGTCTCGGTTATGAAATCATGAAGTGCGACGTGGCTGGAAGCATACATATAAAAGAAGATTATAATGGAAACATATAAATTGTATGAGACCAAATGAGTAAGCAAAGTGCTACGTGGCTGGATAAAGGATGGAAAAGGAAGATAGTTGGGTTGTATAGAGTGGATGCTTGTACAATTTTCCTTGCAAAAAATTGATTCTTTAAGAACCCAATCTATTCAGATAGTACAAACACCTTTCTCGATATGTGAAACTTGGGGACTATTGACATTTAGCATTGATACTTTTGTTGTCATTAGTCCTATATTTTTTATGTACTAAGTATTAGCTTAAGTTGTATTTTATAAGCAAGTATGGTATTGCAGGGAATGAGTAGGCTGTCATATGTGTAGGGCGGTAGTAGGTAAAAATAGTGGTTGGTTAGACACTTATGTGATGTAAAAGAATGATGGCTGCTCTATATATGTTTCGGTCGGTTCCTTACTTTATTGTGTATGAATGAAAGTTGATATTCTCCCTATCTTTAAGTTCAAAAAACAACAATGATATTGGAGCCCTTAGATCTTAGAAGGGCTGAAAAGAGTTAAAAATTAAAGAAACTGGTAAGTAATATACAAACCGGTAAGAGCTGAAAAAATGGAAGAAACCGGTAAGTGCTAAAGAACTGGATAAAATCGGTAAGTTTAAGAAAAATCGGTAAGGAACTTTCAAATACCGTAAGCATTACAAAACCAGTAAGTTTGTGGTAAATTCCATAAGTAGTAAAGAAACTTGTAAGCATTGTGAGAATCCGGTAAGTTCAGCGAGAAGATGGCTTCAA
Source organism: Fraxinus ornus (assembly GCA_903798235.1). Taxonomy (NCBI): domain Eukaryota; kingdom Viridiplantae; phylum Streptophyta; class Magnoliopsida; order Lamiales; family Oleaceae; genus Fraxinus; species Fraxinus ornus. Next base: position 9,798 of record CAIGRF010206434.1, read on the forward strand.
GTGGTTTCTCTGCCCCTTTACCTTCAGCATTTAAAGGAGAAAACTATGACTTTTGGTGAGGAATTTCGAAGCAATGAGAGAACCAGGAAAATGCAGGTTTTGAATCTGAGAAGGGAGTTTAAAACTCTAAAAATGAGGATTCAAAATCCGCTAAGGAGTTCTCTGATAGGTTGATGAAGGGGGTGAATCAAATCAGGTTGTTAAGTGATGATTTGCCAGATAAAAGAGTAGTGGAGAAGGTCTTGATCAGCCTACCTGAAAAGTTTGAAGCTAAGATCTCCTCACTTGAAGATTCCAGGGATTTGTCTGTTATCTCCTTGTCCGAATTGGTTAATTCTATGCATGCCACAGAGCAGGTGAGATTAATAAGGCAAGAGGAACAGGTTTCTTACTTGCTTAGGGTAAGCATAAAGCTCAAAGGAGCTATGTTGTAAAGAAAACAATAAATGAAAATAGGAAACAGAGAACCAGAAAGGTGCTGGTAAATGAGGTAAATATCCACCTTGTCCACATTGTAAGAGGAAGGGACATTCACCAATATGGTGTTGGTTAAGGCCAGGTGTATAATTTAGGGCCTACAAGCAATTTGGCCATATAGAGAAAGTTTGTAAAAACCATAAGGAGAAGCAGGAACCACAGCAAGCCCAAGTTGCAGAGAATCACCTGCAGGAAGAACATTTGTTCACAGCTTTGAACTTGAAAGTCTACAGTAGTGATGAAGCTTGGCTATTGGACAGTGGTTGCACTCATCATATGACCTCCAGTCCTAACATCTTTGTTAAGTTGAATGATGTATATAGATCAAGAGTTAAAATGGGAAATGGAGAGTTTGTTGAGGTCAATGGTGTTGGTGAAATCTCTGTATAGACCTCTACAGGTACCAAGTATATATCTAATGTTTTATATGTTCCAAACATTGATCAAAATTTAATAAGTGTTGGTCAATTGATTGAGAAAGATTATAAACTTGTATTTAAAGATAAGGGATGCACTATAGTTGATCCTAAAAATCAGGAAGTAATGATCATTGGCATGAGAAATAGGAGCTTCCCACTAGAATGGAAAAATGTAGGAGATTAGGCATTTGCAGGAACTGTCATCGAGTCTGTTTTATGGCAAAAAAGGTTGGGTCATGCTAACTATACTTCACTAAAGAAAATACATGATCTGGGATTAGCTGAAAATGTTCCTGAAATCAGTCATGATAATTGTATGTGTGATGTATGCCAACTTGGGAAACAAACCAGATTGTCCTTTCCAAATAATCAAGCAAAAAGGGCTACAAAAAGGCTTGAACGGATACACTCAGATGTCTGTAGACCAATGAGGACATCAACATTGAATAGAAGCAAATATTTTGTTCTCTTCATTGATGATATGTTAAGAATGTGCTGGGTATATTTCTTAAGGATGAAATTAGAGGTATCAAGTGGGTTTCAGTGCTTCAAAAGCTTGGTAGAAAATGAATGTGATAGCAAAATCAAAGCCATCCGGTCTGATAATGGAACAGAGTACTGTTACAGCCAGTTTGACAAATTTTGTGAAGAAATGGGGATAAAACATCAATTAACTGTCCACCTATTCTCCACAGCAGAATGGAGTTTGTGAAAGAAAGAATAGAACGGTTATGGAGATGGCTAGATGCTTGATGATTGAGAAGAAAGATCCAAGGGAGTTCTAGGCAGAAGCTGTGAATACTGCAGTGTATCTACTCAATAGATTGCCTACAAAATCGTTGGATCAAAAGACTCCTTTTGAAGCTTGGTATGGAACTAAATCGGATGTTTCTCATCTGAAAGTGCTTGGAAGTCTCTGCTATACACATGTACCTAAAGTGAAGAGAGATAAACTGAGTCAAAAGGTGGAGGTTGGGGTTCTAGTAGGCTACTACAGTAATGCAAAAGGGTATAGAGTCTTCAATCCTCATACCAAGAAAATAATCTCTAGCAGAGACATTAAAGTTGATGAAGAAGCCTCTTGGAATTGGGAATCAACTGGTGATAGTCAATCTCAAATTCCAAAAGCAATACTTCAGATAAATGATGTTGATGTCAATGAAGAAGAGGCAACATCTGATAGTAAGTCCGATTCAGAGAACATTGTTCAAAAAATAAGGTCACTTGTAGACATATATGCTAGATGAAATTCAGCTATTCTGGAACCTTCAAACTTTGTTGAGGCTGCAAACTAAAAGAATGGAAAGTTACAATGAAGGAGGATTTAAACATGATTGAGAAGAATGGAACTTAGTTGCTAGTCGACAGACCAAGAGATAAGAACGTAATTGGGGTGAAATGGGTGTACAAATCAAAACTGAATCCAGATAGCTTAGTGAACAAGCTAAAGGCTAGACTGATAGTGAAGGGATATGCTCAACAATATGGTGTGGACTTTAATGACACGTTTGCACCAGTAGCATGAAACCATCATATTGTTGTTTGTAATAGTAGTTCATAAAGGTTAGGAGATTTACCAATTAGATGTCAAGTCAGCATTTCTGAATGGACACTTAGAGGAGGAAATATACATTGATCAACTAGAAAGTTTCCAAGTTGTTGGGAACGAGGACAAAGTATATTTGCTAAAGAAAGCCTTGTATAGCTTGAAACAAGCTCCAAGAGCCTGGTATAGTAAGATAGATGAACATCTGAATATGCTTGGATTTTTAAGAAGCACGAATGAGGAAACCTTGTACATAAAGGATGAGATGTTGAAGGAGAAAAAAGACATGATCATCATCTCATTATATGTGGATGATCTTTTGATTACTGGTAGCAGTTGCATATTAATTGACCAGGTGAAAGATGTGTTGAAAAAGATATTTGAGATGACAGACCTTCGAAAGATGCAATACTTTCTTGGCATGGAAATATCTCAAACTCAAAAGGGGATATTTGTTTGTCAAAAGAAATACATTAGAGAGATGCTCAAGAAGTTCAGTATGGAAAGATGAAAACCAGTAATGCTCCATTAGTTTTGAATTTGAAACTGATGAAGGATGATGGAGCTAAGAAGGTAGATGAGAAAGTGTATAGAAGCATAGTTGGATGCCTATTATATCTGACTTTTACCAGACGAGATATCTCTTTTGCAGCTAACATATTATCCAGGTTTAGATAGGAGCCTAGTGAACTTCATTTCCAGGCAGTTAAAAAGGTGTTGAGATATGTAAAAGGAACAGAGGAGCTGGGGATTTGGTTTAGTAGATCAAAAAAGCTACTGCTCACTGGTTTTACAGATAGTGACTGGGCTGGTTCAATTGATGATATGAAAAGTACCTCAGGCTATGTGTTTTATGCTGGTTCAAGTAATAGTGTGCTGGAATTCCATGAAGCAGAAAACAGTGGCTCAATCTATTGCAGAGGCAGAGTACATAGCAGTTTCAGAAGCCACAAATCAAGCTATTTAGCTCAGGAAAGTGTTGGAGGGTTTGAAGCATAAACAGGAGAAAGCCACAACCATCTTTTGTGACAATCAGTCAGCTGTGGCAATGGTGAGGCAATGGTGAAAAACCCGGTGTTTCATGGAAAGACCAAGCACATAAAAATCAAATATCATTCAATAAGAGAAGCTTAAGAGAGGAAGGATGTGGAATTGATGCATTGCAACTCTGACGACCATTGTGCTGATATTTTTACTAAGTCATTGCCTAAAGGAAGATTTGAAACATTGAGTCGCGTTAGTGTTTCCAACAAAAGTCTCAAGGATGAGTATTGACATTTAGCATTGATACTTTTGTTGTCATTGGTCCTATATTTTTTATGTACTCTTAGCTTAAGTTGTATTTTATAAGTTAAGCAAGTATGGTCTTGCAGGAAAATGAGTAGGCTGTCAAATGTGTAAGGTGGTAGTAGGTAAAAATAGTGGTTGGTTAGACACTTTTGTGATGTAAAAGAATGATGGTTGCTCTATATATGTTTCAGCCGGTTCCTTGCTTTATTGTGTATGAATGAAAGTTGATATTCTTCTTCTCTTTGAGTTCAAATAACAACAGTCACACTTAGAGGGGCTACCGAAATAATCAAGGGCCGGAAGGAAGATTTTGCCAAAACGCTGAGAAGCATTTCTGCACCCGCGAAACGGTGTAGCTTAACTGACAGCTTCTTTGACAAGTGTATTAAGTAGGAAGACGAGTTGCAAGAGACGGACTTGTACTCCACAATAAAGATCTCGTTGCAAAAATCATGGGCTCTTCGACGACTTGCGTCAGTTATGGTGGTTGGTTTCGGAGTTGGCATGATTTATTATGGCATGCCATTAGGCCTTGAAAACTTGGCATTTGATCTATACTGGAGTGCGGTACTTAATGCATTTATAGAAATTCCATCCATCTTGCTTTTATTCTCTCTTATTGGGAAACTGAACAGGAAGTTTTCGATTCAGGGATTAGCTTTATTGAGTGGAATTTTTAGTGTAACATGTGTGCTGGTTAGGTGGAAGGGGATACAAATAGGACTAGAATTGGTATCATTTTTATGTGCAGTCACAACATTGGATTTTGTGTTGATTTATACATTGGAGTTGTTTCCGACATGCGTGAGGAACTCAGCTGTGTCGATGTCGAGGCAGGCTGTGCTCTTCGGTGTGCTTTTTGGTCCAGTCATAGCAGCAGCCGGCAGAAAGAATAGGTTTCTCTCATATGAGTTATTCGGGATAACCATAGCTGTGTGTGGTTTGTTCGTCGCGTTCCTGCCAGATACAAGAGGAAGGACATTCTACGATACCATAGATGAAGAATAGCACATGAATAGAGCTATAAGTAATGGAGTAGATACTGCGTAAGTCCACATATAGGCATCATATTGTTAATTCTAAAGTCCTCCTAATTATATTTCCCAAAAATATATGTTGTATCCAGTTAGGGAGAACCACAAAACTAAACTAAGAAAATAAAAAAAATTGGAAGTTACTGCATATCTTAGAATGTACTAAATACATTCCATTTCATGAGGAAAAATATCGTATCTTCTCCCTCTAAATATATGAAAAGAATAAAAGTTGAGGAAAATTTTACACAAAAAATTCCACGTTCAGACAATGATTTGCTTGTATATACGGTCAAGGAAACATGTAGATGAAGAAAATCTAAGGGTCCGTTTGACTGCAAAAGGGAAAAATGGATGGAAATAAAATTAATTACAAGGAATTGAATTGATTAGAAATTGTTTTATTAGAAATTGTAATTAATTGTGTTTGATTGGTATAATTTTTCACTTGAAAATATTGAAAGTTTGGTGTCCATTTGACTTTTTTTTTTTTACGAAAATTGTCCATGAAAGTGATAATTTTTCTACCATTGGGTTTAGAATTTGTTCCAATTGCCAAAAAAAAAAAAAAATTAGCATAAAAAAAATTAGCATACCGAATACCATTCGTTTGGCTTTGTTTTGCATAGAAATTGTCCATTAAAGAGAAAAAAGTTTTACCATTGTTGATAGGATTTTTTTCAATTGCCAAAAAAAAAAAGATGGAAAACCATTTTCCCATCAAAATAGTGGGAAAACCAATTCAGTGGTTTAAACGAAAAAGGGGTCACGTGAGTGGATGGGGGGAAAGGAATTCTAAGGAAAGTTTTTGAAATCAAACAATGCAAAAGATGGAAAATGGAAAATGTTTTCCTAGTTCCATGGAAAAATTTCCATATCAAACAGGGCCTAAGTATAAAATATTAAAAGCCAGTCAAAATCGTTTGTCTAATGTTGCTGGTAAAAGTATCGTGATCTTTAATTTCACATTATTTCACCACATTATGAGATGTGAAAATTACACCCTTCCCTACTTTTCAAAATCTATATTCTAAAATCAGATCTGAAGTTTTAATTTTCAAAAATCAGATATTTTTTAATTAGATAAATTA
>CAIGRF010206434.1:35523-47441 GCA_903798235.1 Fraxinus ornus
CTCATTCCAGGAGGACTGCTTTACAAAGAAGAGTTGAGATTGGTGTTCGTGTGCACATTCCAGGAGGACTGCTTCGCACTTCAGACAGGAGATCAGAAAGCTTGTGCTGTCAACTTTGCTAGTGGTCTGTAAGTTAATTGACAGTTTATAGTAGATCTTTGATGGCAAAGTGCTCGGAGTTTTTCCCACGTTGGGTTTCTCCGTGAACAATTGTGGTGTTTTTACCTTTGTTTATTGCTTTGCTATAATTGCGGTATTCAAAAATAGGCTAAATTGAATTGTATGAATAATCACCTAAACATAATTAACTTGTGACTTGTTGCTTGTTAATTAAATTGATAATTCTACATTTACACCTAATCACCCCCCTCTATGTGTAGTTGGATCGGATCTTGCATTTCTCAATTGGTATTAAAGCCTAATCTCGTGTCTTGACCCATATTTTGATTGTCTAGATGAGTAGTTCATTGTCTGTACCGCCATGTTTTGATGGCAGTAACTATGCCTACTGAAAAGTTCGAATGAGAACGTTTCTTAAGGTTTTGGATGAGCGTGTACATTTTCTTAGACGAAGTGATAGTGTACTTCGACATGCTTAGTTCTTGCATGGCATACCAGGTTTTCTTCTAAGAAAATGATGGATTAATTATCGCAATATAATTTCAATGCATAGCTTATCAACAAATGCAGGTCCTTCATCAACTGCTGTTCATATACTTTCTTGACCTTCCATAGCTGCTGCTCTATATTCTTGTATTGCGAACTAATAGGGAATTTTATACTTCATTGTTGCCATCACGAAAACCTCGATCTTCCCAAGAATTTCAACACCTGATACCAATTGTTATGGACACGACTGGAATGCTCTAATATCATGTTGTTGTGAGAAAATAAGAGATTTAGTGTAATATGAAGTAATTGATCAAAAGAATACAAGATCAATGTAATTTTATATAGAATTGAGATTTTATTATAATATGGAGAAATAATACAAATATTATGTATTTATGATTTGTCTAACTTTTTCTAATATCTCCTAATATACAATGAGACCTAGATATTTATAGGGAACAACTGTTGGACATTCAATTCTCAAAGTAGGGTTGTAGATGAAGTAGAATGTCAAAAACGGAGTACAAAATGGAAAAGGAGACCCAAAACGAAAAAAACAGTACAAATGGCACTGTGGGGCGCCACTCACTGGGTGTCGCAGCACCGGCTTCACTATTCAATGAATAGCTACCGGTGTCTAAGCTCCGCGACTTGGCACCTCGTCTCCGACCCAAACTCCTTCCATTGATGTTTTTCTTCATTCCAAATTTTCTTCAAATCTAACCCAAATTCTTACTTCCAATGGGCTTCCACGTAGAACTTGGATTAGAATTTGCCAATTAAATTTGAATAGAATTTGACAATTGTCTTCCAAATAGAATTTTAATCAGTAAGCACTTTAGTTAGAACTCCCAATTATTTTTAACAAAGAATACGGGTTACACTCTAATTCTAACAAGGGCTGTTACAGGGTAGCTTTGCCTCTTGTTTTGGAGACACTATAATAAATATTCACGCTAGCTATAGTAGGAGGAGCTTGTAAGGAAATATTCTGTTTTGGCTCTTTGGGAGGAAAGAAACGGGGTTGAGCACGACAAGTGTGGACTGTCTGTTGAGTGTCTTTTGGAGATGGGCGAGGGGTTAGTGATCAAGGATGGAGAGGGGGCCGATTTAATAGTATTCTCTTTTTTTCTATTACGACGTCGTTTGTGTTGATTCATTAATAAAATGTCTCTTATTGAAGTTTTAAAAATAAATAAATCCTCACGGTTATTAATTATACCACTGCCAGCCTGCCAACGGACTAAGCAATGTGGAAGACACTCTCTGGCCTCTGCAAATAGATCTCTATACTAGAAAACCAAAAGAGTACTATTAGGTTGAGACATAACCCACCACCACTTCCACAGGATGGAAGAGCTTCTCTCTAATCCGCACTACAATTAATAAAATTTTCAAAACCCAAAATCATCGTTTATTCGTCTTAAACCACCGAAGTTACAACATGATATAACCTAAATTAAATAGCAGTAGAATTATGAAAACATGAAGAATTAGGAAATATACAAGGCAGTAATCCTTTTTCGAGGAAATATAACATACAATTATAATTCGTAACAAGGGCTAGTGACCACTTCCTCTTCGACTGGGGCCAGAATATGCTTGATTTTCCACAGCACTATCATTTGTTGACGAACATCGTCGATGGAGCATAGTCGATCTCAAGTAATGGGAGTGAATAATCGGAGTATATCTCATATGCCGGCCAGAACCTTCGATAATATTTATGCAAAAAACCAAGATGATAACTAGAATCAATTTAGTATAAACATGAACATTGTATAGATGTAAATGATGAATGTGTTTCATGATCAGTTGTTTGCTGATATTAATGTTATGTTTGATGGACTGAGAATGATTTTAGAACCATTAAATAGAGAAGAGAAAGCCTACTAGGGTTAGTGATCTCGTTCCTTGACTTCATGAAGATTTTGTAGGAATTATGGTAACAAAATCGCAAGGAATGTACAATAATTCTTCTGAGTTCACGAGCCCATGGGCCAATTTTATAAATATATATTTTTACGCTAATTATATTTACACTACAACTTTTGTCGAGTACACTACATTTTATTTTCAATGAATGTGTGTTTGTACTTACATGTTTCCAGCTCTTTTCATCAAATTCTTATCTTTAATTTTCTTTTCTTTTTTTCATATCTTGTACCTGACGACGATTTTCGTCCAAAAAAAATTTTAAGAGGGCATAAAAAGACTTATTTGCCTCTTATATTTTTAAATGAGTGGTTTAAAATATAGAAAATTTTGATAATATTTTTCCCTCGTTTCAATTCATGTGTTAGCATAATATGTTGGGAACAAAAGAGGTCCCACATCAGCTAGACATAGGAAATATGATGAGTTTATAAGTGTAGGAGAATATCTCTATTGGTATGAGGCCTTTTGGGGTAAAGCCTAAAAGCAAATCCATGAGGAATTAGGCCCAAAGTGGACAATATCATACCAATATGGAGATATGTGGTGTCCATAAAACCAACAAGTGGTATCAGAGCCAAGCCCAGACTTAGCCGGAGGAACACGGTGGAAAAGCGTGGTGGAGGTCCCCTAATTAGTCTCACGATCTAACTAAAAAATCATCCACGTTTGAGGTGCATTGTGTCGAAAGTCTTCCTGACATAAAAAAATGGTGGTCAGACGGTGGGTCCCGTTTGGTCGAAGGCGACGGTAATAACGGCGGTACAAGATGATTGGCGGATGGGTTATCGTTTGAATGGAGGCCACAATGATGTGGTCCTTTGTTTGAGGGGAGGATTGTTGGGAACAAAAGAAGTCTCACATCAGCTAGACATGGGAAATATGATGGGTTTATAAGTGTAGGAGAATATCTCCATTGGTATGAGACCTTTTGGAGTAAAGCCTAAAAGCAAATCCATGAGGGATTAGGCTCAAAGTGGACAATATCATACCAATGTGGAGATATGTGGTGTCCATAAAACCAACAAGTAGTATCAGAGTCAAGCCCAGACTTAGCCGGAGGAACGCGGTGGAAAAGCGTGGTGGAGGTCCCCTAATTAGTCTCACGATCTAACTAAAAAATCATCCGCGTTTGAGGTGCCTTGTGTCGAAAGTCTTCCTGACATAAAAAATATGGTGGTCAAGCGGTGGGTCCCGTTTGGTCGAAGGCGACGGTAATAACGGCGGTACAAGATGATTGGCGGATGGGTTATCGTTTGAATGGAGACCACAATGATGTAGTCCTTCGTTTGAGGGGAGGATTGTTGGGACCAAAAGAAGTCTCACACCAGCTAGACATGTGAAATATGATGGGTTTATAAGTGTAGGAGAATATCTCCATTGGTATGAGGCCTTTTGGGGTAAAGCCTAAAAGCAAATCCATGAGGGATTAGGCCCAAAGTGACAATATCATAAAAATGTGGAGATATGTGGTGTCCATAAACCCAACATAATATTTAGATAAAAAGTGTAATCAGAGACAAGATATTTTAATTAATTGAAGGTTAAATACAAGAATACGAACAAAAAATGAAAAAAAAAATGTGAACCTTTATTGCAACTAAATGTGGTTATATAATAAAAATGTGATATTAATATAATTACCTATACTTTTATATATTATTTCCCGGAAAGAATGTGAACAAATTTTAAAATATAGATTTGTATTTATTTAAAAATCAAGTTTGACAATGGAAGGGATTCATGCTAGACGATGGTTGAAGACAAAATTTAGAAGATTAAATTTGTAGTTAAAATTAATTGTTAATTTGAACTTAGATTTTAATCAAAAAAATTTAACTGCGCCAAACATGGGCGGAATCTCGTTTCATGCACTAATTTGTTGTGATCCCTTGGTTATAGGAACTCATATCCATGAAATCAATATGGAAGGATCTTGTCGGTGTTGGAAGCCCCAACCTCCAAACAAACATAATTCTAAAGATTCTACTATACTGGGAAAACATCCACCTCGTGTTCTATTTTAAATTGCGTATGCAATATTTTAGACTTCTCTTCAGATTCTGGTTAACAAAATTAGTAATGTTTGTCTATGATTATGCTGCATGCAGCATGAAAATTGGTTTTTAGTCCGTGAAGGTGGGCGATGATTCATTTTTATTTGTTTAATAATATCCCTTGGGAGGAAATTGAGTCAAAATCGACAATTAATTTTAACCACACATTTCATGAGATCTATAACTTTTTAACCACACATTTCACCAGCTTTTATGAAAATCTACTAAAAAAATTAATTTTAATTACCGCCGAATAGGGGGCATAGTTTGCCGGAAAACTGGCTAAGTCATAAATAGTATGTACTAAGGAAAGATAGACAACCCCAATTATTAATAAATAATAATGAAAGATCTCACATATAACAATCCCAATTCATCTCTATTCTATGAAGTTACATTAACCTCACATTTTAATTGCAATGAAGGTCTTCGATCTTTTGCTCATTTTCGTACGTATATTCCTAATTTTTTTCTCGTTGTATTCTTATAATTAACCTTCAATTCATTACCACATGTTGTAGATAGGACCTATGTCTCGGTCCCACAATCAATCGAGTTGCCACCATTGGGCAACCCCACCCATGCCTTGGGATTCGTGCCCCAAGCTCCCAAATGATAGTCATGTCTCAGGATTATCGCTAGTAGTGCACGTTATCCAATGTATCAATTTCTTTGTCAATAGATGGGTCTTGACGGTTATATATTACTCCCACACAAGCATCCCCAACCATGGGTCTTCGACAAATTGCTCTAATGTGTCCACGATCGAAATCATCTAGAGATACATGCAAGCCGGCATGCATCCCAAGGTGTAACATGCGCCTCGAGACCAAATCCATGCTCTAGTACGACTAAAAATGCTATAAGCTTCATACTGAATTTCTTTTACACTCACTACTTGGATAATAATATATACTTTTTTAACTCAAAGTTATTTTGTTAAACTAAATAGTGGTACATCCAATTTAAAAGATTTTATCAATAAAAAATCAAACTAAATACAGTTTTGTTTTTATTTCAAAAGTATTCAAAGAAATTAAATAACATGTCTACATTGTATCCATGTCTTTAAAAAAAAAAAAAAACTCGTGTTTGTGTGTTTCTTGTAGTTTATGAAAATTATGAATTCGGCTATAAAATCACCTAGAGGGGGTGAATACGTAAATAACACGGAATTAAAATTATTGTCGATTAATATTGCAACAAGTCACAATGATTAATTAATCTAGATTCAGTTCACATAAATTACCTACCATATGTTGAATTGCCACAATAGTAAATAAAGCTGTAAATAATATAAGATTTGTTGACAGAAAAACCCTTTGTAGCATTAAAAACTACGGGACTAAGTCATAACTTCTATTATAGAAAAAAAGAACTTACAATATGATTCAACCTAGAAAACCCACTAGACTCACTGATTCAATTCCTGCAATCTCCAAGACCTGCTGTAATGTGCTTCACTCACACCTACACTCCCGATCTTCTGAAATTGTTTGTTTTACATGGATCACCAATAACACATTGTTCTTGTACTCTTCTTGTGCTACTGGTCCAATATCTCTCAAACTTCAACAACCTTAGAAAACTATTTAGAAAGTACATTCCTATTTATATTTAGGAAGTGGGTGTTTTGGATTATTTGAATTTGATATTGTTCCCAACTTGTGGTTGATTGATCTCAAAATTCAAAACATTAATCACAATGTTTGGATGTATTCTTGGACATGAAATGATGTTATGAGAATGTATTATAATGATAAACATAATGGATATTTTGGTATTTATAATATGAGGTATTTGGGTGGTATATGATAAATACAACTCTTGAAAAACGCGAACTAAGGTTTATCTGGAAACACCGTCGTTCGAGCACCGACAAGCGACAGGTGTCGCTCAAGCGATAGTCCGACGACAATGATTCTGTTTTGGACACTCTAGCATCAGTTTGGCGATGGCTAGTTCATCTCATCTATACAACACCCTAAAAGACTATTTCTCTATGTTCCATACTCGAACCCAAAGACTTTTAATTCATCTATACAATACCTTAAAAGACTCATTGACTTTTACAACTACGTTATAATAACCATTTTATCTAAAGAATTACCAATACAACTTAAAATTTAACAATCTTCCCATTTGGCATTTTGTAACAAAACTATATAATAAAAGTCAATGAAGTGAAAACAAAACTAATCTACCTAAACTTAAATTGAATGTATGTCTCTTGTATTCCTTGAAACCTGTTTCCTAAAATCAACAACTCAAATACCAAGTGCAAAAGTACGTGAAACAGTAAATATAACAATTGAAACACACTATCATAAATATGCTTGTTAGATTGAGAAGTAATACTAATGGTAATCAAAACATCAATTGAAACACTAATATCACAAAATATCAAAACTCAACAAAGCTAACTAAGAAAAAACTATCATGAAAAATACCATTTCTCCCTCACTACAAACTCTCTTTAAAATGAAGTTAAATTAGACTAAAATGCTATCACCTATCCCACTTTTGTCACAAATGACAAAACGGAACTATATCAACAATATTTAATAACTTAGAGAAGCAGTTGATAGCATGTATAAACATAATCAATGATCATTAAACTTTCCCACATACTCAATTAAAGTCTAAAGGAAGTAAATTGTATAAGTGACTCATGTATGTAAAATGCCACTAATTCCTTATGAGCAAAACTCGAAACCTTAAATTTGTGAATATGACATGCTAAATATCACTCTTAAATAAGTTTATTGCCCTAATAATGAAAGTCAAACTAATAATGCATATTAGGACCTATAAATGAAACTTTTTTTTCATGTATATTATTATTTTCTCCTCCTAACTTTGAACATATATACATTTTCGTACAATTTCTATTTTTCTTTTTAAGTTCATCATTTTTCTTTTCAATTTTTTACATCTTATGTGCAAACTCTTCTCCATTAAGAGATTAAGATGACCCATGTAACGAGTTTTAGTTGATGACTCCAAGTCAGTTGACCATAGGGCATCAGGTCATGAGAAACCCCTCAAACTTAATTGCTCGAGTCAAATAGACTTCAAAGAAGAGTATAAGATAAAATGTTTTTTTTTTATTTATTTAAGGGGATATATTAGAACTTAGGTCTACTAAATTAAGGTCAATCCATGTTCAGGGTCACCTTACCAACAGATGACAACCACCCCAAATCTCGTACACGCGGTTAAGACTTACTCACAAGATCATAGTGTGTGCAGTATAGGTACATGAAAAAAACCTATATTAAATACTCCACATAAACAAATCTAAACAAAATAATGGAAAATAAACTACAAAATATTAATTAAACACATAATTGATCACAACACACAAGTTCAAGTATATCATATATCATGTTGTAGTGAAAAGAAAAATTTCCCCCTCACAATTTTATTTTTTAATTATTCCTTTTTATTATTTAGAATAATTAGAATAAAAACTACCAACCTAAAAAGCAAAACTAAAATGAGATGCATAAAATAATGAGTGAATCACAATTAATAAGCATAAGCATGCATAAGAAAATACATGATCGTTAGGTATACAAGCGCTCTTACCTTTAATAGCATTGTGATCAATTTTAAAAAATTTCAGATCACTCTTTTCACCCAAACCTTACTAGAAGCAGAATTATTCATGCTCAATTGTCACAGTTAGTTGACTCACCTAATGAGTAAGAAAGTCAACTCTACTAGATATGCCTTGATTTCTACTTTTTTTTTTTTTCATAAATCTATTACGCATGCACCTTGTGTGTCCCAACTCACCACGATTAAAGCATGTAGGAATAAATCTATGGCCAAATCTACGTGGTTCCTGAAATTGATTTCCATTTGGAAACATCCTACGCAGTCCGATGGGATTACCTACACTCTGATTTATTAGTAGCAGAGACAAATGTGATTTTGAAAGTGCTAGCATCATGAGGATTAGAATTATCATAGCCTAGATCATTTCTATTTTCAGAAGGCTTGTTCATTCCTAAAAGATTATCAAACTTCTAAGAACATAAGAAGTTGAGACTTGGAATATTGAAGTTCGCTCAGAAGATTCTTAACCTTGATTTCTAATTTATCGTTCTCAATGGTCAACTCATTAACTCTCCTAGAGGACTTCTCAAGATCACTTGTAAGATTCTCAATCTTAGACTCTAGGGATTGATTCATGATACCTAATTTATTGAGGCAAAATGTTGACTCCTGAAGGTCTGCTACAAGTTTCTCTATTCTAGCTCAAGTGCATTAACCTTCTTAAGCACGGCTTTATTCACCTTCTTAATCTTAAGACCCTACTCAAATAATTGCTGATAAACCTCATGAATCTATTCTTCATCTTCAAAATCTTCCTCAAAGAGCTCACCACTATCTACTTCATCAACATTCTCACTGTCCTTATCAGATTCACTCCTAATCCTAACAATGAAGGCCATAAACTTCTCATTTTCCTAATGAGTGGACCTCCCACTTTGATTGTCCGAGCTAAACTCGTCATCTGTGAGAGTTGTATTCATAGCTTAGCCCTGATTTCTCTTATCGTTATGGCACTCACTTCTATAGTAGCCAAATCTTAACACTTGTGACATCTCATTAATTGAAATCTCTTTCTAGACTCATTAGGAACACCTCTAAGGCTCTCTTGAGGCTTCTTCTTATTTCTAAATATTTTTGAAATTTCTTGGCGAAATAAGCTATCTCTTCATCATTAATGGTATCTATATCACTAGAGTCATACTCTTCTTCCCTAACAGTGTTCAAGGCTATAAACTTATTTTTCTTAGATTGAGATATAGTGATTTCATAAGTTTGAAGAGATCCAACTAATTATTTAATCTTAACAGCATCTAAATCCTTGCTCTCTTCGATAGCCGTAACTTTAGACCTAAATCTCTTAGGTAAGGATTTAATGATTTTTCTAACAATCTTAGGCTTAGGAATTCTGTACCTAGGTTAAAGCTAGAATTAACTATGTCATTCAAATTCGCATAGAAGATCAAAGGTCTCATCATTCTTCATCTTATTCTCTTCAAACCTTGTAGTAAACATTTGTAAATTAGAATTCTTAACGGACTTGGTTCTCTCATGTGTGGTCTCAAGAATATCCCAAACTTCTTTCATAGTCTCACAATTGACACACGTCTAAATAGAGTATGAATCCCTTTATTATTCCGATTACACTTATCTAAATCTTTTATTAGACTAAGTTAAAATATCAGTAGGGGTACACCTACAACTGTAGTAGATATGACGGTCCAACCATTCTAAACACTCACTCAAACATGTTCATCCATATACTTAAGGAAAATTGTCATTCTGACTTTTCAATAGGCATAATTACTATCATCAAAATATGACGGAACATACAATGAATTGCTCATCAAGAAAACTAAGGTCAGGAATCGAATTTGGGCTCTGATACCACTGCAAAATTTGAGTAGGTATGTAATTCACTTAATTCTATACTAGTACTAGAAATAAAGCATATAACATGTTCTAAAATTAACTGGTGTGGAAAGAGTATAGGCTAAGAAACTGCATAAAAGCCATTATAATAGCTAGGAAAAATTGTCTACAAAACTTGCCAGAATTAAGAAGGCGTCAGTTTTTTTTTTTTTTTTTTTTTTNTTTTTTTTTTTTTTGAAAGGAAACAAAATAAAAGGGCATCAAATGCACAGGAAAAATTAATCAATGGTCTGCATTTTCTTAACTACCTTGATTCTATGACATGATGATACGGTTTAATCAAATGCTATAGAGGTATGATAATTGAATATATATATATATATATACACATATGTCATAATTAGAAAATAGACCACCTCGAATAGGGATGGTAATGGGCGGGGCGACTATTTTCGTTCCCTAACCCATTTGGTAATTTTGACTCATTTTTCCGTCCCATACCCAGTTAAGGAGGGACGGACGGACCCCATTTTTTTTTTCTTCCTACAATTTTTTAATATGTTTATTTGGTAAAAGTCATTATTATTAGTTTTTTCAAATTATAGAAAAATCCATGTTTCCTCTAGAAATGATGATGATTCTTTTATTTTTGTGTTATAAAATTTTGTATTTTGAAATGAATTTTAAACTGGGTAGGGACCATGTTTTCCGCATCCACCCCGTCCTGTCTTAGGGCAACGATCATTGTCCCATACCCGCCTCATGTACCCAACTAGGCGGGGAATGCCTATCCCATTCGGGACTGGCCCTCAAGTATCAAGTATAATAGATTTTTTGTCATCCCTAGTATTAATCATTATTTGTGGATAATTCATATTTATTATTGTTGAATCATTAATTATGTTCTATTTGGTTCAATTAAAAAGTTAAATTAAAATCTTAGTCAAATTCAATAATTAATTTTAATGACATATTTTATAGGATTCACAACTTTTCAACAAAAATTTCATCGACTTTTATCAAAATCCGTTGACCTCGATTTTAGATTAGGTGACTTGATCTTGACTCTCCTCACGTTCATACGTAAGATTCCTACATAATTGGACAAATCGTTACAAGAAGTGGCTTTCTCCGATGGTAGGAAAGACGGTCACGAGCACTCTGCTGGTCAAATAAGTCAACTTATATATCTAAATGTGGGGTATAAACACAAGATGTGAGCCACAAGTATGTATACAGGTAGTGGGTTGTAGTTGATGAAAAAATAATAATGGGTAGTATTACTATTGAGAGTATAAAATTACATTATGTTCGTGCAAAACCCGCAAGCGTACGGGATCGTTGTACAAGTAATAAAATTTGTGAGTTAAGAGTATCGTTCCCATGAGGAATAATGTCTAATCCGTAGTTTAATAGCTACTATTAAATTCGAATAGTGATAATATCAAAATAGATGGTTTATCTGTTTTCTATACTAATCCTAAACTAACAAAACAAATAAAGTATTTATATAATACGTGAATGTTTGTATTGGAATCGTGAATCCCCTTATTTCTATCTATTTCAATTCTCAATAATTAATCTAGTAAATTCATGCATTCAATTCAATCGATAATCCACTATTATTCAATATTCTTTTCCAAGATATATTAAACCTATAACTAACACGACCCGATCTTATTCCTAGTCCGAATTCATATGAAAGTCATGCATTGAATCACAGGATTTATCGTACATGATTGCACATGTCATAGATATTATTCCTAATACCTATTGTCCATGTGTTGATTTTGCCGCGTTCTAGACTTATTGTGAGTATTCCTACACTACAACAAGCAACTTACTATCTAATTGGTGATCAAGCAATCAAATAGTTCAATG
>CAIGRF010206434.1:48139-62243 GCA_903798235.1 Fraxinus ornus
TCCAATTGTCTCTAAGCAATCTTAATAGTATGATCTTGTGGTCCGTGTCTTCTATTTGATGTTTACACTTTGGTCCTCAAACTTTGTATTTGATCCACTATAGCCAAGTTTCAGCTATCTTTGCATTCTTTTCTCCAATTC
Source organism: Fraxinus ornus (assembly GCA_903798235.1). NCBI lineage: Eukaryota > Viridiplantae > Streptophyta > Magnoliopsida > Lamiales > Oleaceae > Fraxinus > Fraxinus ornus. Next base: position 48,281 of record CAIGRF010206434.1, read on the forward strand.
TTCATCAAACATTGAGTTTTACCTATGAAATGAATTATAACACAAATTAGGTAATATTTTATCCAAAGAACGGTAAAATATCATCATTTAGGACCTCGAATAAGTACAGAAACTACACTTATCACATTACATTCAAATGACATTAAGTGTGAACTTTTATAGCATAAGAGGTGAAGTTTTTACATTTAGTTGAAAGATATGTGGCCTTATCTTAATGGTCAATGCGTCATTTCTTAGGTGTCACTTCTACAGTCCTAGGTTTAGAGAGCATTTAATGATTTTGAAAAGTGGCTAACCTATAGCTTAAGCCTTACACCTAAAAAGTAAACTAATAAATTGACTAAGAGTCATTTGCTGAAGAGAGGTCACATCAATCAATTGTTCAAAAGATCTTATACATAAGATCTATTGAAAGAGATTAAGCCAAGAAAGATGTATGTGGTTTTAAATGCTAGTAGCTTCAAAAATGAACTCCAGCAGATCGTAGCACGTCTTCTAGGTTGGTCTCTACATGGGGCCTTGATTGAGGTGATGGAATCACTTCGATCACCTCTATTTGATGGCCTTGATTAGTCAAGGTAAGTCAAAGATGTGAAGTGCGGGCATGAAGTGGACTGTTGCAGCTACCACATGGCCATTGGTTGGAGCCTCATAAGATGAGGCATAATAAAATTTATTAAAATATATTTTTTTTATCTAAACAAAATAGGGGTTGTAATTTCAAGACAATGAGCTCTAGCACAAGTAGTAACATTTCACTAAGAAAGTTGCATTCGTTTTTGCTTCTGGGCCAAGTTTGAGAGGTCTTGGCTATTAAACTATATTCTAGATGTCTCATCTTCGAATTTCTATGGATAAAGTATATTCTTGTTTTATGTGAATAAAGTTCGATAATATATTGCTTATAAATCATGAATATTGTTACTTACTAAAATAATCATTGTCCACGAGAGCTGTATGTTGTTAGGTTTTTTATGTAATTGACAAGCTTTTGAACAAAAAGGACTAGATTTAATATGTTCTAAAAGTCAAGGAGTAAGTTGTAATTGTTAGAAATTGAGTTGTATTAGGTCTACGGTTCGAGAATGGAAAATAAGGAAAAACGGCGCCGCAATTTCACTAGACTATCGCAATGGCTTGGCTTGAGCGATTGAAACAAAAACATTGTCCCTAGCCTGACTTCGCTCGAGCGACGCACTTTCGATCGCCTATCATCCAACTTTCGCTCGAGCGACAGGGTTATCCGAAGAATCTTAATCCGCATTTTAAGGCTTTTTATTCGGTACATTCATTCCTTAACCTACAGTATAAATACCATAACACCTCTAAACTTTTTTGTAAGGTTGAACATTAAGAAAACACATAATCTCCATATCCTCTTTATCAAATAAGCTTTCAACCTTCATGCTATGATTTGTTCTTGGCGATAAAAATATCAAATCCATAATCCAAATACCAAATTGCTACTTTCTACATATCTGTCAGAGTGCTGAAGATCAATGGAAGGTGACTGTAGTTCTAGTCATTGGAGAACGCAGATTTCTTCGTTGATCCATATGAGTTCTCTACAGGAGCGCGCAATCCAGGAAGGTTTTGAAAACTGCAGCTGAGAGTTGGTGTAGGAGTATGAAATCCATGAGAGATGTGTAAATTGTAGTCAGGGGGTCAGAAAATACTAGTGTAGTCGAGTCTGACGGACTGTAAGTTCTAATTCGTTTATAGAGCAGTATTGACTGGCAAAGTGCCTGAAGTTTTTACAAGTTGGGGTTTCTCCGTGATCATTCATTGGGTTTGTTTGCTGCTTTCATATAACTACTGTATTTCAACATAGAAAAAATTGGACTGTTTGATTAACCATCTAGAGATAATTAAAAGTGACTTATTGCTAATTAATTATTAAGTTTTAATTCCGCATAATCACAAATTCACCCCTCTAGGTGTAGTTTAGGTCGAACCTCGTTATTTCAATTGGTGTCAGAGCCACATTTCGATTCCTGGCCCTTAAATTAATCTAGATGAGTCAGTCTCTATACATGCCTCCATTTTTTTACAGAAGCAACTATGCTTACTGGAAAATTCGAATGAGAGCATTCCTTAAAGCGTTGAATGAACGTATTTGGATCAGTATACAAAACGGTTGGTCTACACCTTCATCCCCTGTTACTGGTGTTGTTACACCCACTAATATTTCTCTTTGGACCAAAGACCAAATTGCTGATTGCAACTGGAATAGTAAATAAATCCATGCTTATTTATGGTTATGTCTGCAAAAGAGTTTAGAAGAGTGTTAATGTGTGAAACTACTAAAAAATTTTGAGATATCTTAGAGACCACACACAATGGTACCAAAACGGTTAAGAACTCCAAACAACAAATGTTAACCTCTAGGTTTGAACAAAATTAGAATGAAGGATGATGAATCGTTCGATGGATTCTATGTGAAGCTTAATGATATAGTAAATTCGAGTTTCAACCTAGGTGAGAAGATCCCCAAGTCTAAGATAGTTCGAAAAGTCCTTAGATCCGCACCTGAAAGGTTTAGACCTAAGATCACTGTTATTGAAGAAAGTAAGGGGTTAGATGAAGTTAAGATAGAGGAACTCGTAAGAGCTCTCCAAACCTATGAACGAAATAGTTCTCAACCAAAGAAGGTTAAATCCATAACCATGAACATTATTAGGGAAGAAGAGAGTGAGTCTACTAACACTGAGACCCTTAAGGACAACGAAATAGCTTATTTCGTGAAATAAAAATTATCAGAATGCGATTAGAAATAGGAGAAAACCTCACGATAGGAAAAATGATGTCCCTAGTAAATTCTCAAAATATAAGCGTGAGAAAAATAACCCTAGGACTCCTAGTAAGAAAACCCAGTCAGTTAGATGCCATGAGTGTCAGGGTTTTGGTCACTATAGGAATGAATATCCTAATTTGAAAAATAATTTGAATTAAGGAAAATGTAAGGCATTAACAATAATCTTGAGTGATGATGAATCAGATTCAAGTGTTTAGAGTGATACATCTGGTAGTGAGGATGAATAAAATTTTATGGCTTTCACATTAAGATTGAATCTGTTATGTAGAATGAAACGACGGAGAATGATGAACATAGTGAGAATTTTGAGGATGACTATAAGGATGAAACCAATATTCATAAGTCTTATCAATAGTTATTTGAGAAAAGTCTTAAAATCAAAAAGGTCAATAAAGTTGTACTAAAAAGGTTAATGAACTTGAGTGAGAGAGAGAGAGAGAGAGAGAGAGAGAGAGAGAGAGAGAGAGAGAGAGAGAGAGAGAAATAGAAACTTTTAGGTGACCTTCAGGACTTTACCAAAAATCTGAGTGAGTTGAAACTTGTTAATGAGAACTTAGAAGCCAAAGATAAATACTTAACAAGTGATCTTGAGAAATCTAATACTCAACTTCATTCCTTCATGAGTGGTACTCAAAAACTAGATAATATGTTAGGGATGAACAAGCCTGCTAGAAATAGGTATGGTCTAGGATTCAAAATGGTAATATTGCTACTAGTACTTCAAGACCACATTCATCCCAGCCACCAACAAGATTATGAATATTGCTAATCCTGAACCCAAGGAAAAGAATATCTTAGGATCGAGGCCTAATAGAGAACGTAGGATCAATCGTCCTATAAATCGACAACAACCTCCAAGTAGGTTTGAACCTAGGTTTATTCACATTTGTCACCATTGTGCCACACTGGGACACACAAGACTTAGGTATCGTAAACTTGTAACTAGAAGTAAAAGTCAAGATATCTTAAGTAAGGTTAACTTCTTCACCAATTAGATTAACCACTTAACTAAAATGATGACTAAGATGGCTAGAATCACTTCTACTACTAAGAAAGTTTGGGTCAAGAAAATTGATCTACCTAGGTCTGATGATCAGTTGAATTGTTATGTTTCCCACGTTGCACTTAAAGCTCAAAATAACTCTATGTGGTATCTAGATAGTGCATGTTCTAGATATATGTGTGGTAGTAAAGCCTTGTTCTCCACTCTCACAAATTGGAATTGCAGTATGGTTACTTTTGGGGACGAGGCTACCGCACCTATTCTAGGCAAAGGTACCGTTAAGATATCTGGACTACCTGTTATCACAGATGTGCTTTATGTAGAAGGTTTAAATTCAAATTATTAAGCATTAGTCAAATATGTGATGCTGCTTTTGAGGTTAGTTTTATCTAGAAAAGGTGTACTGTGTATGATTCTACTGGTAACATTGTTCTTGAAGGTGTAAGAACTTCCGACAATTGTTATGGGGTCCTTCCTAATTTAAAATATGAGTGTAGCAGTGCCAAGATTGATGTGACAGAACTGTAGCATCAACGTCTTGGTCATGAATTATAAGAGTTTGTCTAAACTTTCTAAGAATGAACTTGTTAATGGCTTACCTAAGCTTGAAAATAATTATTCCACTTTGTGTCGACTGTGTCAACAAGGTAAACATATTAGAGTAATCATAAACAAACTTCTAAAATTTTGACAAACAGACCGCTAGAATTACTCGATTTAATGAGACCATTTAGGACAGAGAGTCTTGGTGGTAAGCGATATATTTTGGTTATTGTTACGGGTCAGGTCAGACCCACTACGTCGCCCTCCACGTGTCACAGAGGTGGTCCAGACCACGCCACATGGTGGCCGAGGCGATTGCGTATGGGACGAACTGATTGCATGAACCGAAGTGATCACGTAAGGGGTGAACATCTGCGATACACTTCGGATACAAAGGCCCGCACTCCGCTTTTGCCCTGCCATACTTGCTTCACCTCGCCTCGGCAAAGATCCCTTGCTCAATCTTTTTAAGTTAAATCACTGACTGATGGGACGTGTGGCAAGACCCAAACGGTCAAGTCAGGAGCTTCAATCAGAAACATTTAATGCCCACCTACCTAAGGATTGATGGATTGATACCTAGGATGGGACGAGCCCTGAGGATCTGGCAACACGTGTCTCCTCATCCAACGGCTCTCCTCCTCCCATACTTAGTATAAATACCCCATCTTTGTGCCAGAAGAAAGATTGGAATCCCATTCATTACAACTACATTGCAAACTTTGGTATTATTTTTCTCTCACTCATATATTGGCACCCTTTCATTACACTTTTTCAACCACTTCCCGACGAGTGTTCCACCGTCGGTAAATTATTCTCTAGTTGAATTTAAAACTGACTTAACCGTCGGAGTGCTCCTGACCGCTCCCAACCCCTCCGGGAAAGGCCTCGGGTGACCGACGTTGTGCCACGTGTGCAGGGTGGAGTTGACGTGAAGACCTTCTTTTGTTGTCCACGTCGGATCCATTTTTCGAGGTCAACAGATTGGCGCCGTCTGTGGGAAACTTTACTTAAACTACGAAGTTTTTCCACCTAAAAGCTTGTTCTAAGGCCCGGTTGGTACTTTCCCTTGATAAAGGGTTCGGTTCTTGAAAAAGAACCAGCCACAATTGCTTTCTGTGAAAGCCCTCCACTTCGGATCATGAGCTCCGGTGACGAAGATGTGAACCCCAGAAGAACAAGGGAGATCTTTGAAGAAGAGATCTCTCGAAACGTGACGCATCAGCGACCCCATCACCGATATCGCAGAGGCAATAGAACAGCCCAACTTGCAGCCGAAGTGGCTACAATGGTCGCAACATGAGAAGCACTACAGCTCAAAACACTGCCATGCAAGAGCTCCTCATGCAAGTGCACAACCAAGGTGGCTTCCAAGCCCAGCAAAACCCTCAGCAATCAACCCGTAGGCGGACTAAGGCAGAGTCAAGCAGAAGGACCCATTTGAGTCCTCAGGACGAAGTCCCCATTGAGAGAGAAGTGGGGATGGACACTTCCAACTACACGTTGCCCCGGCTTGAAACTCCACGGAAAGGAGGATCAGTTCCCTCTAGATTATAAAGACCAACCCTAGAGGTTTGCCAGTGTATTTGATAGAATTGGAAGGGCACCTAGAAATAGGAACCATCCCACTTATCAAACACCTCGCCAGCAGGAGCAAGTATAAGACCAAACTCAAGCTCAAGCCCCTCCGTCTAGAAATAGGCGAGAGAGGCAAAATGCAACGGATTGGGAAAACATGGGCGAAAGTTCCCAGCATCTGCCTCTCCCAGCAACAGAGGGAAATGACCCAGACGAACCGTACAGGTCATACGAACTAGATGGTGATGATGAAAACTTATCTTTCTCCAGGGAGCTTCGCACTTTTTCGATGCCCCACAACTTTGTCCCCCCAAAGATTCCCAAGTATGAAGGGAAGGGAGACCCAGAGAAACACCTTAACAAGTACAAAACCCAGATGAGCCTGAGAGGCGCCTCGCCAGCCTTGAAATGCAGAGCTTTTCATCTAACTCTTGGTGGCGCTTCAGAGGTGTGGTACAGCAGACTAGCCCCTCTTAGCATCAGAAGCTGGCTAGACCTGAAAAAGGCCTTCTTGAACCAGTATCTCTCCAGGAATGAAGGAGAAGCACCAATACAATGCTTACAAGACATGAGGCAAGCAGCAGGGAAAACTCTAAAGAGCTACCTCGCCCGTTTCACTGATGAGATAACCTATTGTGAACAAGTCACTGACAAAGAGGCCCTTTCAGCTTTAAATGGAGGCCTGAACATGAACACTTTGTTCTGAAGAGACCTCCAAAGCAAAAACCCTTTGACATATGATGAACTGGTGGAAATGATGAAAATCGAAATTGTCAACGAAGAAATGATTGATCACCAAAACAGAGCTGCTCAGGGACTCCCACCGCCTCAGAGGTGAATTGGTAGAGGACCCACTGCCCAGATAGTGGGCCAGCAATGGACGCAGGTAGGGCATGTAGTGGCCCCCAGCCACACTCAATGTCGTGCCCACCTAGGCCTACGAAAATGATGTATCAAATGTTGGCAACCCAGCGAGGAACACTGGACGTCCCTCGACCTCTAGAAATAGGGGATGAAGCGGAGCGCCTAGAAATAGGCCCTAGGAAGATCTGCGGTCTTACTACACCTTTCATCAGTATCATGGCCATGACATAAGTGACTGCAGAGATGTGAACCGGCCCTCTAGCAACCCCCGTAATGCCAGGGATAATCGCTATCAAAATAGCATTCCGAGGCGCACCTCCCTACGAAGAAAAGAGACGAGACAACATTCGCCTCGCAATGAGTCGGTAATAGAGACAAATCCCGTGATGGGCAATGCCCCAGAAGAGACTCATCTGCCCCGAATGAATCACAACCCATACAAGAAATTGACACCATAATTTGTGGGTCTCATGTAAGAGGTGAATCAAAAAATGCACAAAGGAATTACACCAGGGAAGCGAAAAACCCACCTATGGCAAGCTATATAGTCAGCTAATCTTCAAGGGGAAAAACCGCAGAGCCTATTACATTCACCCAGGAAGACGCCTTGGTAGTCAGAGCTGTGGTGGTCCGCAACGGGCTGAAGCGCATGCTGGTGGATAATGGTAGCTCAGTCAACATACTATTCGATTCTGCTTTTGACAAAATGGCAGTAGACCACGCACTCACACCAATGGCTTCGTCCCTCTATGGATTCACTGGAGACAGTATCATTCCCAGAGGTAAAATTACTCTGGCTATTGAAATAGAGGTTTCCTCCCAAGTAGCACACCACTTCATGGAATTTTTGGTTGTTGACCGCCGATCTGCTTACCATGGAGTTCTAGGAAGACCAGCCCTGAAAGAATTATGGGCAGTAACTTCCATTCATCACCTCTTTATGAAATTCCCAACAGAAGAGGGATCGCCACTGTCTGAGGCAACCAAATGGGATCAAGAGAATGCTACCTCAACTCGCTAAGAAAAGCAGAACCACAAGTTAATATGATATTAGATGCTGAAATGTCAGAGGCCCTTGAAGAAGGGACGCCTCTGGCGGTAGACGTTGTTATGAAAGATGTCAGACCTGAAATATCCCTTGAAGAGCTGGATCCCAGGGTAATCGAATCCGAGTCTCAGACCGCTCCAATGGAAGAGCTAGAAGCGTTCCCAATAGACCCACTGAATGTTTCCAAGGTTCTGTAGATCGGTAGGGGGCTGGAAGAAGAGAGCAAGGAGGAATTAAAAGAATGCCTGCTAAGAAACACAGATTTCTTCACCTGGAGACACGAGGACATGGTAGGGATAGACCCAAGGATCAGCTGCCACCATTTGAAAATCGATCCAAACTGTCCCCCACATAGACAGAAGAGGAGAGCTTTGAATGCCGAAATGTATGAGACCTTGAAAGAAGAGGTAGAAAAGCTAGTTAGCAACGGCTTCGTCCGTGAAGCCAACTACCCGAAGTAGATATCCAACCCCGTCCTTGTGAAGAAACACAATGGCAAATGGAGGGTCTGCATTGATTTCTCCAACCTCAGTCAGGCATGCCCAAAAGACAGTTTCCCACTTCACGGATCGACCAATTAGTGGACTCAACCGTTGGGCACGAACTGCTAAGTTTCATAGACGCCTATTCGGGCAACAATCAAATCCCAATGTTCCCAGGAGACGAAGAGAATACCTCTTTCATCACTGACAGAGGGCTCTACTACTACAAAGTAATGCCCTTCGGCCTGAAAAACGCCGGAGCCACTTACTAGAGGTTAGTCAACAAAATGTTCGCTATCCAGCTCGGCAAAACAATGGAGGTATATGTTGATGACATGCTAGTAAAAAGCCTTCGAGCTGAGAAGCACATTGAGCACTTGAACGAAGCATTCCAAACATTGCGAAAGTACCGCATGAAGCTGAACCCCCTCAAGTGCGCATTTGGTGTGGCCTCAGGAAAATTCTTGGACTACATGGTAAATCGGAGGGAAATTAAGGCCAACCCAGAGAAAATCAAGGCCCTAATCGAAATGAAGTCGCCACAAAAGCCCAAAGAGGTGTAACGGCTCACGACAGGGTAGCCGCACTCAACTGCTTCATCTCAAGGGTCACTGAAAAGTGTTTGCCTTTCTTCAAAATCCTCAAAGGGGGAAAAACATTCGAATGGACCCCGGAGTGCGAAGAAACATTTCAGGAGTTGAAAAATTACTTGGGACGCTCCACTCTCCTCAACAAACATAAAGAAGGAGATCCTTTATTCCTATACTTGGCAGTAGGTGATGATTCAATCAGCTCAGTATTAGTGTGAGAGGAGGAGGCAACGACAGCTACCAATCTATAATGTAAGCACAGCCTTATTACCTACCGAAGTACGCTACCCAGAAATGGAGAAATTGGCCCTGACTTTGGTCACCACCTCACGAAAGCTGAGGCCGTACTTCCAAGCTCACAGGATTCATATCCTATCAAATCTCCCGCTAAGGCAAGTCTTGCAGAAGCCAGATGCCTCTAGGAGGCTACTGAAATGGTCTGTTGAGCTAAGCGAATTTGATATAACATTCACACCCCGGACTGCGGTCAAGGGTCAAACTCTAGCCGATTTTGTGGCTGAGTTCCCTGAAGCTCCAAAAATCGAAGTGGACATGGAACCAGCAGAAGCCCCCACCTGGAACCTCTTCGTCGACGGTTTCTCAGGTGAAATAGGCTCCGAGGCTGGTGTTGTACTAAAAAGCCCAGAAGGACACAAGCTCAACTGCACCGTTAGGCTTGAGTTCAAAGCTTCCAACAATGTAGCTGAATACGAAGCCCTTCTGGCGGGACTTCGGTTGGCCAAAGAACTACAAGTGAATAGAGTAATCATTAATAGTGATTTCCAATTGGTGGTGAACCAAGTAAATGGAAACTTCGTGGCCAGAGATAAACACATGGCAGCATATCTCAAACTGGTGATGAACTCCCTACCTCACTTCGAAAAATTTGAATTAATCCAAGTACCACGCCGGAGAACTTCCATGCGGATGCCCTATCAAAGTTGGCAAGAAGCAATGATTCAGAACTGCTCAAGGTAGTACCAATTGAACACCTGGCTGAGCCCTCTATCAAGAAGGGTGAGGAACTGATGTAGATTGAGGGTACGCCACCATGGATGTTACCTATCTTATCCTATCTCAGGGACCAAACTGTGCCTGAAGACGAAGTCGAAGCCCGAAAACTTCGTAGAAGTGCTACCCACTTTATACTACATGACGGTATTCTATATAAGCGTGGTTTCTCCTTCCCCTCCTCAGATACACAGGGGAAGATGAGGCGAATTACATCCTGAAGGAAGTTCACGAGGGCGTTTGTGGCAACCACTCCGGAGGGGCAGCCTTGGCACACAAAATACTCCAGCAAGGTTACTATTGACCTACCCTGAAAAGGGATGCCAAGGAGTTTATGCGTAAATATGACAAGTGCCAACGCTTCTCTAATATACAAAGACAGCCCTCTCAAGAACTTACCATTGTAACTAACCCCTGGCCATTTGCTAAATGGTGAGTGGACTTCATCGGGCCTCTGTCGAAGGGAAGAGTAAACGCTCGCTTCGCTATCGTTGTAATCGATTATTTCACGAAATGGGTAGAAGCAGAACCCTTGTCCAAAATCACCGAGGCAAACACCTCTAAATTCCTCTGGAAAAACATCATTTGTCGCTTCGGCATACCACATTCCCTTGTCTCAAACAATGGCAGGCAATTCGATAACAGGAAGATCCGAGACTTGTGCGATGAACTGGGAATCAGGAAGCATTTCTCTTCGCCTCATTACCCCCAGGCCAATGGTCAGGTCGAGGCGGTCAACAAGACCATCAAGCTAACCCTGAAAAGAAAGTTGGATGCCTCCAAGGGGGCTTGGGTAGACGAGCTCCCCCAAGTCTTCTAGGCCATTAGAACCACTTGCAAGACAGCCACTGGGGAAACTCCATTTTCCATGACCTATGGAGCTGAGGCTATGAGCCCGATAGAGGTTGGTTTTCCCTCGCCTCGCCACATACACTTCAATGAAATAACAAATGATAAACTGAGGAGGTTGGAACTGGACTTCCTCGAGGAAAGAAGATATGATTCTCAGATTAAGTTCGCCTCCTACCAACATAAAATGGCATGTTATTTCAACGCCAAGGTGAAGAAGAGGACGCTTCGCATCGACGATCGGTAAGGCACCTACATCCTAGAAGAACTAGATGGGAAGGCACTGTCCCATCCGTGGAACATTGAACATCTGCGAATGTACTACCAGTAAGAGGCATGTAACCTTCATGAAATATTACAATTAAATGAATGAAATATGTTCTGCTTCGCTCGTTCTTGTGTCAACAACTTGAAAAAACCTTGCGGAGGTGCAAGCTCCCCCCAAGGATATCTGTTTAATCAGAGGCGGTGCGGGTGCCGCCTTTGACAAAACAGAAGCGCACAACTTACAACAACCTTGTAGAGGTGCAAGCTCCCCCAAAAGAATCACCCCTAAGGAGATCTGTTTAATCAGATGTGGTGCAGGTGCTACCTTTGACAAAACAGAAGCGCACAACTTACAACAACCTTACAGAGGTGCAAGCTCCCCCCAATGAGTCACCCCCAAGGAGATCTGTTTAATCAGAGGCGGTGCGGGTGCCACCTTTAACAAAACAGAAGCGCACAACTTACAACAACCTTGCAGAGGTGCAAGCTCCCCCCAAGGAGTCACCCCCAAGGAGATCTATTTAATCAGAGGCGGTGCGGGTGCCACATTTGACAAAACAGAAGCGCACAACTTACAACAACCTTGTAGAGGTGCAAGCTCTCCCCAAAGAGTCACTTCCATGGAGATCTGTATAATCAGAGGTGGTGCGGGTGCCGCCTTTGACAAAACAGGAGCGCACAACTTACAACAACCTTGCAGAGGTACAAGCTCCCCCCAAGGAGTCACCCCCAAGGAGATCTATTTAATCAGAGGCGGTGCGGGTGCCACCTTTGACAAAACAGAAGCGTACAACTTAAATGGTTGCACAGTTTCGAGGTGATATTACTTGTCCCATTTTATTAAATGGTTGCACAGTTCTGAAGTGATATTACTTGTCTCATTTTATTAAATGGTTGCACAATTCCGAGATGATATAACATGTCCCATTTTATTAAATGGTTGCACAGTTTCGAGGTCATATAACTTGTCCCATTTTATTAAATGGTTGCACAGTTTCGAGGTGACATTACTCGTCCCATTTTATTAATTCGCTGAGCTGGCCCGAGTTGCTGCCCAGCCGAAGCATTTTCGAAAGAAACAATTGCACAAGAATAAAGTAAACAGAAGCGACAACACTTGTAACAAAAAAATGAACTTCATCGAATTGGAAGAAGGGGCCGAAGCCATTACAAGAAAATGAAGTGAAACTTACAAAATTCCTAATCTACTTGAACTACATCCTCCACTTCTTCTAGTGGTGCCCCCTCCTCTTATTCCTTCTCGGCTATAGGACGACCCCCGATAGGACCGCCGAACTCTTCTTCCAAGAAATTGATGTCCAGCTCAAGATGCCTTTCGCACAGACGCGCCATCATTTCCTTGGCCGTCCAGGACGCCCGGTAGTTGGCGAAGTCATCATACTCCGGCGTGGTGTGGAAGTTGTCCTTATAGTTCTGCACCGCCACTTTGCCAACTGTTTTCACCTCTGCCTTGAGGGAATCAATCTCTGCAACCTGGGCCTCAGTGAGCTTCTTCAGCTCGCCCTTCTCCCAGTTCGCCTCTGCCAGGGCCTCAGAAGTTATCCTTTGATGATCATTGGCATGGTCCACCCTCTTGGTCAAAGCAGCCACTTAGGAGACGGATTCATTCAGCTCGTTCTTCAGCCAATTAGCTAGGATTTCGGCAGCGTCTAACTTCTAGGTGGTCGTCACCCATTTCTCTTCTGCCTCCTCGACCTCCTTCTTGGCTTTAGCCAACTCAGCTTCCCAAGACCCTAAAGTCTTTAGCTTCTCTTCAAGATCTTCATTCTTTTTTATGGAGGCCTCTAACCAGGTCCTCTGCCGAGGTGCCCATACTTAATGCCCTTGCAACACATGCATTGTTGGCAGCCAGTAAGTCCTAAATCTCACACGAGGCAGCATGGTTAGCCCAGTCCTCAGTCCAGTACTTGCTGTGGACTTGGACGGCAGAGGCGGTCTCGGGGAGCAGCATCTCCAGAACTGCCTCAGGGAGATCCTCTTCTTTACTCCCTAAAAAGTTTGTGGCTTTGCCCTTAGCTGAGGCTCCTGTAGGCCTCTTCAGCCTCTTCCTTGGCTGCTCTCCAGAGAAGTAAGCAGTAATAAGCACGATGGCTTGGGAGACGAGCTGAGCCGCCACAGTAACTTTAGCATCGGCAGAAGGAGGAGGTGCAGCAGCAGCTTGAGCAGAGGATGAGGCCCCAGACGGGCCGGCCCGCTTTTTCCTCCTCTGCACAAGAGAGGCTCCTTCCTCCCCCGCATCATCCTCAATAGGCTGCTGGCCACCCTTGCTAAGGGCAAGTAGACGCTCTGACTACTTCTTGTAAGCGGTCGAGCTCGTTTTTAGTCTTGGCCTCCGCCACGCTTCGGCGGATCAAAGCAAGGTCTGGCTTCGGCGGCCTTTTGTTCTCAAAGTCATCTGTAAAAAGAGAAAAAATGTTACTAAGTATTCTCACGAAGGAAATGCAATAAAGAAGAACCGATGTGATAAGTTTACCTTGATTTGTCATCAAGCCGTTCAGAATGAGGTGATAATTCTTATCGATGAGCTCTTTGTAACTCCTCTCTGGCAGAGGCGTCTGGTATATCGATTGATAATGTCCCAACCCTCTTCGAAAATCTCGCACTTCGGGAGGAAGACTGCGTGGAACAGAAATATTAAAACATGAGCAAAATCGACCAAGTAAAATCAGTTCGAAAAAATCACTTACTGTAAGTAGAATAGGTTGTGGGGATTGTCAGAGGCGCCACGAAATCGTTCTCTATGTTGTCCCACTGGCCAGACACCCAGAACTACGAACTCTTCCCGCCTTTGACCGAAGAGGGCACCCCGTACAAAAACGGTGAATGAGACCCCCCATGGAGACAGGTAGTACCAGCCTCGGCTCTCTCTCTCTCTCTCTCTCTCTCTCTCTC
>CAIGRF010206508.1:0-17329 GCA_903798235.1 Fraxinus ornus
GTATTTTTGGAGTGTCAACAAATTGTATTAAGGCTTCATGAATTCATATATTCTCCACTTAGTCCATATCGATAAAATTATAAAATTAATGATAAACGTTGTCGGATTAGGTCTTGAATTTGGCAAACCATGCATGATTAGAAGATGGGTTATTTATTCTTGTTACGTTTTTATTTAGTTAGAATATATTATCTCCCATTAATTTTCTTATTTAACAATGTTTATACTTGCCAACGAGAGGTATACTTTTTGTACAAAGATTACCAAACTTTATTTATGTGGATTTTTCACCAAACTTTATTTATGTGGATTGAAAAATAAATTGTACGTTTTCTTTGACGCAAGGCGACAATAAAGGTATATAATTATTTCTTTAATATTTAATGATTAAACAATCTCACGTTACCTTGTTTTGTAAGTACGTTAAAGTTCGAGTGGTTAGCATGGGATACTCAATAATTGATTTCCGACATCGAACTTGAACTTCAAAACAACTAAAGTAAGAAAATATTTCCCAATTAAGATGTTGAATCAATCTTTCTACTACGTTAATTCAATTATCATCAACAATATATATATGGAAAAAAATGATGTGATTAATCCATTCTATGGATTCAATGCCATATTTGATGGTATTTGAAACTCACGTGCGCGACCCAACAAAACTTGTGGTATGCTCGATTAGATTAAATCAAAGAAAAAACAGACATGATAAAATTTATTAACGTCTTGAGAAAGTTAACCTTAGTACTAAGCCCATGATCGATATAGGTAATATTAGATATGTTGAAGACAACATTTAAATAAGGGAAAAATTCATGAATCAGACATTAACTATGACAAAATCAATAATCAGGCATTAAGTTTCAAAGTTGCAAAACTCAGGTATTTAGTAATTAGTTAAATATTAATTCTAATATATTAACAAATCAATCTCCACCTTCCTAGTGAACCGAGATTTTTCTGTTACATTACCTTCCATGAATTGCGCTTGCAATTAAAACTCCCTAAAATACCAAATCACCTCCCTAAAATACCATTTCGGCTTCGTTTCAACGGAATCCCTCTCATTTCATATTGACGACAGTACAATATACGCCATATCCGGTCACAGTTCCAAGGTGTTAATATCTGGTTACATATTCAGATTCTGGCCAGCGATCACAGTTCGGAGGTGGTAATCTCTGGTCACAGAACAATTCTGTTCATGTTGTTGGATTGGATTGGAGTTCAGGAAACAATTTCCATTGCTGGTGCCGATAATACACATTCCAATTGGTAACTGTTACAGTTGTATTACGTCTGCATAAATGTGCGAATTAAATTGAAAACCTTATACGCATAATCAATAGACTCTGTGACGTTGATTTCATGTATATCACTTGTAGATTGACCTAGGTAATTCTCAGTCATGCATGCGTTCGTAACGTGACTCAAAAGACATATGTGGCTCGAGCCAATTCGGTGTTAATATTGACAATATGTCTTCAACATTGTAGAAATGATGTACGTACACGCCTGTTTGCTGAATGGATCATAGTTGTCAGTGGTTTTGCTGGATCGTAATTGCACTTACAGTAAGCTTGTGGACATTGTAATAACAGAGTTCTGGATCGTACAAAGGTAGACGTCACAATACAGTATGTACTGAATCATGATTTACCACCGGTTAAAATAAGAAGTGATAGTAATGTACTATCGTACACTACTCTAAAAGGTATGGATTGCGACCCTTCTAAATACCCGTTAAGCATTGAGGTCAGAGATATTGATCAACAATCTATTGCAATTCCAACTGATGTTCAAGCTACTAGAGAGTTTTCATTACAGCATGTGGTTTCAGATATATGTGATGTAACTACAGAACCAACACGTCACATAATCGAATAGGAAGTCACAATTGTGACTATTGCTGATCCGAGAGAAGTAGAGGAATGACGGATATTCCGTGATAAGAATGTCCTCAAATTGAGCATTTCTTTATTTGCAATATGAAACATGTTCGAATTTGTGGTTGTTCGTTCGGACAAGAAGAAGTACGTTATCAAGTGTTTATAGGGTGGGTGTACCTGGATGTGCAAGTCTTCAAAATGGGGCAAATCGTGACTATTTAAGATTAGGAAGATTACAAATGGTCACATATGTAGTTCAAACATAATTTTAGAAAGTCACAGGCAATTATCCAGTTCCGTTATTTCATCTAGTATCAAGTACAAGTACACATCGTCACATACTATATACACTCTGAATGATATATGTAGTAATATGTTTCATACATATGGTGTTTCGATGAATTATTCCAAGGCTTGGAGATCTTGTGAGTAAACTTTAAAAATCATCAGGGGTGATCCAATTGAGTCATTTGGTAAGATACCTAACTACTTTTACAAGCTTGAACAAAGGAACCCTAGATCAGTCACAGGACTGGAGCTCGATGATCAAAGTAGGTTTAAATATTGCTTCATGACCCCTGATGCATCAATTCACGACTAGAAGCATTGCAGGCCTGTAATTATGGTAGATGACACCTACTTGAATGGACAATATGTGGGTACTCTCTTCACAGCATGAACACAATATGCAAATAACAACATATTTATTCGCATTTTGGGTTGGAGATAGTGAGAACGATAGATGTTGGACATGGTTTTCGAGAACTTGAAGAAGGCTTATGGTTACAAAGATAGATTGTGTTTCGTATCAGATCCCCATATTAGTATCAAGAATGCTATAGATCATGTTTATCCAAGAACCCGTCATTGGATTTGTTCGTATCATTTGTTGCAGAATTTGAAATCATACTATGGTAAATCAGGTCATAACATAACACATGCTTTCAATTCGGCTATCCGATCGTATACATTAGCAGAGTTTGAATACAACATGCACCAGCTCGACATGATGAACGGAAAGATTAGGTGATACCTGGTAATGTACGACTTTATAATTTCCATACATTTAAAAAATGACCACATATGTAGTTTATACGATAATCATGTACATGGTTGGTGTTCTTTAGGAGGATGTTGAACTTGAGAAGTGGTCACAATTTCACATGCCAACAAATCGGTATTCTACAATGATCTCAAATATAGTGGAATCAGTCAATGCGGTCACGAAAGCAGCAAAGAATTACCCCATCGTGTCTTTATTAGAATCTTTGAGACAAACTTTACATACCTGATTTTGTAACATAACGAGGATGCACGTGACACGTTCACGAGGTTGACAAACAATTACGAGAAACTTTTGAGAAAAATGAGCACAGATTTGAGGAAAATGGGGGTATCTTTTTCATTTTCATATTGAACCGAATAAGTCTGACCTGATAAATGTTTCTGTGACCCAAAATAATTTGCTGTGACTTAAATATATTAATTTGACTGAATATATTTTTGATTTTTAACCTTTCCTGTTACCTGTGAATCAGTCTCTATTTTCAGTCAAAGACGAACACTCTCTTTTGAGGTAGATATAGATCAACGTACATGCACATGCATGATGTTTCAAGTTGATCTGTTTTCATGTCCACATGCACTGGCTGTGATTGGACATATCAAGAGGGATTCATATGACTATTGTTCTTATTATTACACAAAAGATGCATACAATTCGCATACCAGAACTTCGTAATTCCAGTTGGAGATCCAGATGAATGGACCACGCCTATAGACTTGTAACCAACAATTGTATTAGCTCCTTATCAAAAAAGGAGTTCTGGTAGACCCGCTGAAAAGAGGAGAAGGTCATCCAGTCAAGGGAAATCGACTGTGAAATGTGGACGTTGTTGAGGACATGGTCACAATCGCAAAAGATGCAGAAGCTTAGTTCCATTAAGTCAAACTTAGACCATAAGCATAACAATTTCAGATATTCTTTTACATTCCATTAATATGTTTTCAGCTATCAATTGATATGTAAGCAATGACTGTGTGACCAAAATGATATGTTTTCTTTAATGCAATGAAAATGGGTTAAGTGAAGAAAATGTCTCTTAAAGAAATGTTAAAGAACTTGTATGTGTTGTCTGTGACTTCTGGTTATGCAGGGCAAATATATGTGACCTTCATATTTATCCTTGACCTGCCTACGCGTAACCAGTATGAAATATGACCTATCAGCATCTCATCGAATACAACAATCAAGGAACAAATCATTAAATGTGACCTCTAAAAAGCTGACTGTGTGACCAACTTCATATGTTTATTGTAAGGCAAGGAAAATGGGTTAAGTGATGAAAATGTGACCTACATAAATGTTAAAGAGCTTGTATTCGAAGCATGTGACTTCTGGATATGAACTGCAAATGTTTCCACTGAGGAATGTGGTATATGTGACCTGATATACTAATCTGTAGCCTGATATACAAATATGTGATTTAATATACCAATATGTGACCTCATATACCAAGCTGCGACCTGTATTAACCCAAGTGACCTGCTTTGTACGTGAATGATATGTTCCCTAATGCAAAGAATTATTCCATGTTATAACAATGAACTATTGTGTTAAATGTAACATGATATAATGTTATGTGACCCTTAATATCTCCTGTGACCTTACTAACTACATCATTGTATTCCATGTGTGACCTCTCGATAACTTGAAACAACAAGTAATGACAGATAAGCTAGAAAAACTAACATCTATTGATGTAACAAATTTTCAAATATTCATTGTTCAACTAGTTCCCATCCACATACCAAAAGCAAAAAAAAAAAAAAAAAGTAATAGACTGCCTTAGACACTTTACAGACTGCATTCAACATTTCAAAATAAAGATCAAAATCTATCCATCAGTCAATTACAATCTCCTCACCTTTTTTATGCTTCCCTGTTTTTGTAGGCTTGTATATACCACGGTGTTTATACAGTCGTGATGCTATGTCCAGTCTGCATCTCACTGCTTCAAATTTCATCGACATAGAATCCTTATCGTCGTGTAGCATATATTCAGCATATTTGACCATGAGTGTGTGTGTTGAGTTCCAGGATAGCAAGCACCAAATGTGCCTTGTTTGTTGGTATAATGGGCATGAAGACAAAATTCACCGTGTCTCAAGGAGAGATTAAAGGTAGACTACCTTTTGTAACAACATCTATGAGGCTGGACTCCGAAAGTACAATAGTAGGATCTTTCAGAAACCTAGAATAGATTTTTTTTAGCTTCATCTGGAACTAGGAGTCCGTCGTGGTTGCCTTCAACTTAACATTCTTCCCATGTCTTGAAATCTGGCGGATGTAGTAGAGACAAATGTCTATGTGCTGTAGAATAAGATAAAAAAAATTATCGATTACGAGACATAGAAATGAACTGTGACTTATTGGTGTGACCTGTGACTTCATGTGATTGCTCAATATAAACCATGTGTGACTTCAGTTTCAGTCATTCTGTGAGAAAAGGTGTATATACTCATTCTTACCGTGCTGCTGAGAGAGGATTCAGAATTCACGAGCTCATAGAACCAGGTTTTACTTCCTACTTTGAACGGACCAAACACAAAAGGAGGAACGATATGATCATCAGTATCGTTGAACTTTTTCCTGTAAATGAGTGATGATCCATCNTTAGCCATCAGATTTATTGTACATTCAGGTGTTAAACTACTTCATTACAAGAAATGTAGCTTACTTGTTTCTCGGGTTGTATCCACGTTGGAACCAACTCTGGAATGTAGCAATATCGGCATCTTCTGTGTTGTGGTTATAATGCTCAAAAATCAAAACATTCTCAGATTACTTGAGACATTTTCCTTTATCAGCAACGAATGGAGATTGTAGTACCCTTGCAGCTCTAGACATCCTTTTAATTGGTAATCCTGAACTGGGTTCAGACACCGGGGATACCTGCATATTGTTGAATATTTTAAAATATAGCAGCTTATTGGTATAATATTACGCCTGTAAACTGTGTGTGACTCATGACCTAATGCCTATTAACATCTGTGACATGCAGGCACCTCGTGACCTAACACAAGTTGACATCTCTGACATGCATGAAGTCCTGACCTTATGTCTATTACCATCTGTGACCTGCATGGACTGGTGACCTAATGCCAATTGACACATGTGACCTACATGGACTCTTAACCAAAAGCTTGTTTACATCTGTGACTTGAATGTAACTCGGTTCATAGTACAAGTTTACATCTGTGACGTGCATACATTACAAAAGAAATTGTGAAAGTCTCCAAAATTAGAGTGTACCTTTACCTTCGTGGATTCAATCTGTTGCTGTATTATTTCGGAGTCAACCAGAGTTTGCGGCTCGTATTGCGTAAATCCAAGTCCCAAATCGAATGAAGGAGGCTGCAGACTGGGTTGGATCTCAGGGTCGTCATCAGGAGTTATCTTCCTCTTGCCTTTCTTGTCCATACTTGATCCAAACTCTTGGGTCTGAAATTAGAGCAAATATGAAAATTAAAATGAAACTGTGTGTCATTCAAAAAACAAAATAATTAGGTCATACTTAATGTAGTAGGCTTCTCGGACACCTTACACAACGCGACCCTCTTGATCATTTTGGGATATATCATTGAGTTTTTTCAACACATCTTCCATAGTACTAGATATCAACGCAGTAATAGACTCAGACATGAACTACATGTTTGTCCTGATTTCTAGTAAGTCACTTCTAATCCCATTCTGTTTCTGCACAATGACATCCATCTTCCTCATTTGTTCAACCTGTATAGATGCCACATGTGATCTCATCTCAACCATTAGAACAGTCAAGACCTCGTTCTTTGAGATAAGTTCAGAAATTTGCCCGGTTAGTTCTTTCCTCAACTCCTCGACCACCTGCATTGTGTGTACAATAAATCAGTTGCATAGCAATTGTATGAGGTGATGTATGAAAGACATTTTTTTGCCAATGCAAGTGAAAATGGGTTGTGTCCAGTAATGTGTGTGATTTGATTATAATGATATGAACGGTTTGAAAAATGAACTATCTGTGACCAATGTATATGAATCTGTGACTTCCATTGGTTTAAAATGACATGTGACCTATGTTAGTAATCTGACCCGAGATAGTACCTCCATGATAATAAGTTTAATAACAACTTACATCGTCCACCAGTGGGACATCTGAATGAGGTTCTTACGCATGAAACGGTTCAGATGACGGACCCTCATCGACTGGAGAGTGTACATGTGCATGTGTCTCCCGCCACATTGGTGAAGTATCAGCAAAGTCGTCATCACCTTCATTTACAACAGCGGCATCAGTTCTACCATCGGTTATCGCAAGAACGATTGTAGACATTTTTTCACATGAAACACCTGCTTCTCCACTCATTCCAGTAACTGACATTCCCATCCTTCGCTTCTTTCTCCCACCATCGCGTGACACACTTGGCTAAATTGGTCTGATGTACTGAACCCCCGTCATATACGTTATATGCATCTCATTCTCTGATGGGTCAAGGTCACATATTTGAATCTGACATAAGACCAAAAAAAGTATTGTTTGTAACGATCAACATCTTCAAAATCTATTCACTCACTAAATTTGAAATGATTATATCAGGGTTTGCGAAGCATTCTTCAAGTTTAGCTGTGGATGGCTTCTCGTCTGCCTTTCAGTTCAGAATTCGAGGATGGGATACTGACATCCTTGTGACAATAGTTCCAGCCAGACTAGGAATAGTCTCATATATCCATACCTGAAATGGTAGTAATAGACCCCTGAGCCTGTAATGGCTCATCCTCTTACTCAGCCCCTCTCTCATTCAAAGTAGTTTCAAATAGGATCTTTTCCCAGGAAAATGTGTCCATCACAGAAAAGTCTTCCACAAGCACAAATAAATAATGATCAACTACCTTCTTGTAGTCTCTTGGGAATATATAGGATGTAATAAAATACAGTGCTCCCAGCTTTACAACATCTTCGTCTACAAGCACTTCAACCACATCTTGTTCTAGAAGTTGACAGGCTGAAATGAATGCATCCATCACGTCTTCGTTTGTGATAATGTTCAATTGGCTAAAATATTTCTCCTTCAACCTTGAATAACTTTTTTCAAGTGTAGTTATGTCGCTGGACCCCGTGCATCGTAGACCCGTTACTAAACATAATTTGACCATGGAGAACCTTACAAATCTACCTGATATGTAAAATCACAGTTCATCTTCATTCGGTGCATGCACCTGTCTGAGAAGACAGTAGTGGATCAACTATGACTGAAGTATTATGTCTGGCACTCCAAGAAATGCGCAAAGCATGTACTTATTAGTATTTTCATTGTGCTTCGCTCAAATTTTTATTCAGGCTAGTGATAACACCCTTTGCCATGGACGTGGTTATTTTCCCTGGAAACCATTTATATTGAGGTAACATGAATTTCCACACTTGCAGCAGAAGTTCATAACAGGTCAGAGATGAAACATAACAGGGTCACAACCACCAATTACGTAATACACTCAGTCACACACGAAAGGATAAGCATATAACATGACGGGGAATCAGGTCACAAACACATTATAATATCAATGACATGTGGGAATATAGGTCACAGTTCATTACACTCTGTTTGAGATTCAATTACGAAAAATCCTTCCAACAAATAAACCCCCAATCTGCAGCAAAAGTATATATCAGGTCACAGATGGAACCTGACAACAGTCAAAGCCACACATTACATAAAACACTAGATACGTGTATAATTATATAACATGTGACCAATTGAGGTAACAGACCCATTAACATCTCAATGACGTGTGGGAAATAGGTAACAGATCCATTACACACTGTGACCAAATGAGGTCAAAGACCCATTAACATCTCAATGACGTGTGGGAAATAGGTCACAGATCCATTACACACTGTTTGATTGGAAATTCCAAAAAACACTTCCAACATAAAACACCCCAACATTCAATGCTACTTTTCAGACAAATTACAGTTCACAAATGTGCAACTCTGAAAACACCTAATCCATTTTCAATGTCACTGTTCCGTATCATAAACGAACAAATTCCATAAACGAACAAAAGGATCTGTTACCTTCTTCCCGGACTGATTGCTACTTGACTCGGGCGATTTTTGCTTTGCATCTGGATTTTTATTGGGACTGTGGAAATTTTTATTGGGACTGTCCAAATTCTTCCTTTTGTTTGTTCGAGCCAGCGTTTGCACTGTCTTCTTTCCCTTATTTTCATCATTTTTTTTCGCCATTCGTAATCACTACCCACTATAGAGAGATAATCACGCTTTAAACAAAAGGGAATGCACCGGAGTTTGGAGTTTTATCATGGCTGATTTCGGAAACGAGTTGGAGATTGAGCGCGAATAATGTGGAGATGAGATTGTGCTTGAGAGAAAATAGGGCTTGAATAAAAATGGAAGTTGGGATATAAACCAATTTGAAACCCACAATTAACGGGATACATACGTCATTACTTAAAAGATTTATTATTTAATTAAAATTATAAAACATAAAAATTGAATAAAAAACTTACAAGCCTGATTTATAAAAATGAATTTTTAAACACCCGTAATTATGTAATTTCCACTTTAAATAATTTCATGTGATCTTTATAAGCTCTTGAATGAGTAGGTTACTTGGTTGTTTAAATTCAAAGGGATGCATAAGTCAAGGTACAATTAGGTTTTAATTTGAATATTGGTTATAAACCAAATGAGAATAAATGAATGAATAAATTGCATACCAAATGAGAATAAATGAATGAATAAATTGCATACCCTCCAGCCTTTTCAATTAAAATAGACAGAGAAAAAAAGAAGAAGAAGAAGAATTCTTCAATAGGTGGGTATGAATGAGAAAAGCACATTGACTGAAATTGGTTGCGTTTATGGCGCAACGACTAGTGCTCAACCACTTCAAATATAAGGGGAAAAAAAAAAAAACACGCTTGCCACATTGCCAAACCTTCTAATCATTGCAAACTTTTCCATGAATTTTTATGGTCAATATAGCTTGTTAGGTCAAATTAAAAGTAATTTTCTCCCAACAACGTGTTTGAGACTTTTAAAATCTAAGAGTAACTTGTTTTCTTCAAATTTTAAGTCTTTCCGTATATTTGTTCTCTCTCTCTCTAGAAAACCATGAATTTGTAAGAATACGAGTTCAAAATAATAGGTGGAAGGTGAACAAATTAAACATTCTATAGTAGTTGGGATTTAGTTTTGGCATTGTGCAAGAATTTTGTTGACCACCTCCCCTTCACATGAATGTCACATGCACACATGAACACTCCGTCGGAATGCAAAAGATCGCCGTTTGCCTCTAACGAGATGTTCAAGTGTGCATGTGATTTTGAGCTTAACGAATTTCACGACGAACTTAATCACTAGCCAATGAGGAGATCTGTATCAACCAAAAACCTTTACATTGTACTCTTCTACTCTAAAATTAGCCAGAAAATATTGCAACTTTTGTTGAAAACATAACATTCTTACCATTAAATAAGATGAATTCATATGCACTTCATTAAAACTATTTAATTATTCCAATATTTTAAAAGTTTAGTGAATCTTAGATTGGCATATTAAGAAATTATTTGGACACCAACTCTGTAATAAATATTATTATGACATTTGAAAAAAAAGTAGTACAAATTTTAAAACAAAAATATGGTAAAATTTTGATTTTTCAATACCATAGTGCTGATTATGAATTATGATTGCCAAGAAAATTCTCGCAAGAGCCAAACGACTTTCATGGAATTGGAATACAAATTTATGAAGTTTAGCATTTTTCTAATACGAGTTACAAACCACAAAACTAGGAATAATGGGGATATCAAGTTTTTGTCGCACTTGCCCCTCATGAGCCGGTGGATTTGACTAAGTACCTGTTTGGTAAAAAATAAAATTAAAATTAAAATTTTAATTTAAGGGTGTGTTTGAGCCACATTATTTTGAAAGAATGTATTCTGGAATAGTAGATTGATAGCGAATGTGTTGTTGAAAAAGAAGGAAAAGTTATTGATGTGATTGAAAATATTATATTATTGAAAAATGGATAATTGAAAATGAGTAGAAGAATGATAATGAAAAATTTAATGTGTACCAAACAAGGACTATATGACATATAAATACACCCTATATACAAGAGGTGATGTGTAAATTTTCGTTTAGAAAAGATCGATACATGTAAAGAAATTATTTTCACTTCTTCTTCGTCGTCTTGTTTCCTTCTTTTATTTCATCACATGCTAGAATTAGAATACTTGAAATTCTATCAAGCATCATCAAGAAAAAAAAATTAAAATAACCAAAAAAATATCTATTTAGTGCTATTTGTGTTAGTTTTCTATTTTAATGGCCTTCTTTGTGATGAATTAGATTGGACATTCAAAGCGGATCGGTCCATTAATGTAGTTTCATCGAATTATATATTGAATATTCATTCTTTTATTATTTTCCTAGTCAAAATTTAAACATTTTTGTTCAATTTTCTAAAATTGATTCTTTTCAAAGAATTGGGTGAAAGTTGGAACTCATTGCCTTTTCATGTTTTTACTATTTAAAGATTGTTGTGTTTTATTTTACTACATTTATTTTATTGAAGGAGGTTGTTTGTTTTTTGAAGCGTTGAATTGTTCCCATTTTGAAACAATCAGCTGTTTTTTATCGTAAAAACTCGATCCCAGCATTTAGATTGTCAAGTCGAGCGCATCTTTTGTTACAATTACATCTTCGAAAAAATTCTCTCAAATTCATAAAAATTAATTAGGTTCACACTCCATAAACACATTTCGATGAATTGAGATTCGAACAAAAAAGTGTGGTAAGATTAGGGGATATTAAATATTTAAAAATTTATTGAGATGAGAGAACATTTAATATGTAGGTAAACAAGGGATTAATTTTTTTTAATAATGTTATGTAGCATCAGTTGTTCTTAGCGTTAATTTAGGTGACAGTAGACCTCATCATTATATTGTACAATGAAGTTTCGAGGCATTCTGATCTATTGTATAATGAACTTGTGAGGTTTACTGCCATCTAAATAAGTGTTAAATATCAGTAATACTACATAGCATTATTATACTCTTTTATACCCCTTCACCTTCGAGAGTATATAAAATATTTTTCAACAACCAACCATTTGGTTCTTATAGAGCCTTAAATTTATCCATTGATATTTATGGATGTCAATGAGTAGAGCCGATCATAGCCGAAATTCAAAGCTCGAGTAAAAATTGTTCATAATATATATATATAGATTAAAAAAAAAGTCACCTTCTTAGTACATCTTAACAAGTGTCTCTTTGACTCTCTTCAGGTCCATCCCTCCTTCCTGTATGGCTGTATTTTTCAGGGGTTAACCCCAGTATATGCTAATTGATAGACTAAATGAAAGGTGAAATTAAATGATTCACTTATAATTTCAATCTACGTGACGTTAAGATGACATTAATTGATAAGTGAAATTAAGTGGATCATTTAATTCCACTTTTTTTTAGCTTATCACTCAGCGTCATATAGATTGGAATTATAATTCCACTGGAGCTAAATAGTATTATTCATTTCCAGTATCCACACAAAAATTATGTAACTATATTCAATTATTCGTATCATCATTTCTGGCTGAAATATTAGTATAACTGCAAATAATTTCTTATCCTAGTTACCCTTCATTTACACTAGGTCGTCTTCTTCTTCTTCTGCATGCAATCAAGATTCTTACTGGTGATTACTGTTATTCAAAGATTTTTCTCCCAAGTCCTAGTTTTCTTCCTTTTTTTTTTTTTTCTATATGCTTTTGGCGGGTTTGCACTTTGCTTAATTACTCATAGAATGCACTTACAAAATTAATTATTATTCAAAATTTATGAATCAAATTGCTTGGTTGACCTTATGTTAGGGTTTCATAGTTAGCCTAAGTTCATATGTTAATTGTGTTATACGAACCGTCACCTTATGAGGATCATATATAATTACGAGGATCACACCGAATTACGTTGTATAAGGAATTTAATATAAAATTACAATGAAGAGTAATAGGTAAAAAATTAATGAATAATATTTACTTTAATTCACCGTAGTATCAATCTAATAATGTTCGTTACAATTTTATACTAAATATTTTGTACGACCTATACCAAACTTGGCTTGAGTGTTTTAGGTGGTCTTGTTTGGTGTGTTGTTAGAGTTTTTTATTTTATTTTTTTGTTAATGGTTTTCTGGTAATACCAATCACTGTTTATCTAATTCTTATTTTATTTTCTTGATTCTACTCTTTGTTGCCTATTATTAAAAAAATAGAAAACAAGCATTCATTTATTTGTAAGTTACTTCACTACTGTTCCTAATCATTGAATTCCTTTTCTTCACTAGTTTTATATGAATTTTATGGAGAATTCTTGACAATAATTACACTTCTTTTTTGTTCAACTTTTTCATGTTAAGATATTTATTCACTCGTTCGTCTGTTTGGGTGGGAGAGGGCCAAATTTCACAGGCAAAATGGGGGGTGGGAGGTGAAATCACTTATTCATGAATAATTATATTTTACTGCTTGAATTTGGTGGGTAGTTGTTTATTTAAGGTCAAAATTATTTAGCTTTGTCATCTGCTTGAATATCTGATCAAATTAATCTGCAGAGGGCATCAAGTGAGCGAAGTTTGATTGAAATATCTGGTGGGAAGGGCTAATACTGGATTCTTGTTCTACAGAGTTTGCTTTGAATGGAAACTGGTAAGTGTTCAAATGTTGTTTATATATATATATATTGATTTTTAAGGTAATTTGGATTCAATTCTCTAGTTGATAAGATTAATCTTGAACTACAACATGAAATCAAGTTTGAGCAAAGGTCAACCTGATCCTCCAACCCACCTTGATTGCCTATTGATGCTATAATCCATAATGACTTGTTCCTTTTTGGGATGCTTGTTATGAAGAATTAGACTGTACTGCAAAAGATTAAAGAAGATGAAGTTAATTTCTGTAGTAATCTAGGTATCAAATGTGCCTTTACTTGCAGAGCTTGATGGTTTACTTGAGATTTTCCTTTGTTGTGTTAGCTTGGCCGGCGGTTTGAGAGTTTGTATTGCATTTGCTTCAGATATACTTTCTTCTGTGATTGAATTGAAAACTTAAATAAGTGAATTTATATGGTTAATGGCATTCATCAATCATGTTCAAATGTGCTTTGTTAATGCATTTAGACCCTAAAATGCTTACGTATTTTAGCCGAGGGGACCTTGAGTTACTATATTGAGTTGCACCATTGATAAATGGCTGACAAAGCACGAATGTAGAGTTTGTCATCCTCAATCTTAATCCATCTATATACATTCAATGTTGTAATCGTTTTTTTTTATTCACTTTTGAAAGAAAATGTGAAAATTTCACCTTCCCGGGAGTAAAACGAGTGTTTTTCTGTAGTTTATGTCCCCTATTGGACGATGTCTTATCTAATTTTGCTTAGGAATCAAATTTTTGGTACAATTTCACTTATTTGTTGTTACCTTTTGGTTACTTGAAGGCAGAAGCTTTCTTGATCTTGTGTAAATTTGGCATCTGTGACATGAGGAAGGAGCTATTTCTCGCGAGGTTTTGTGAAAATTAGTCACAGTCATGGGTGTCTGTGTTTCAAAACCAAAACAAAAGGTGAAATCAAATGCCAAGTACTTGTACAAGTCTTGCAAATTTCGAAGAAAGATTGCCCCATCAGTTCCAGCTGCACCTATCGAAAATTTTGTGAGCGACTTTTCCGTCCAAGAATTAGCTTCTTTGGACATTCAAAGTAGCGTAACAACTATCTGCTGCGGGTCTGAGACACAAATTCAAACTTTCCAACATTGCGAGTTGCAACAGAACCATATTGATGTTGGGACAAATGGTACAGTTCTCTCTTGTTCCTTCTTTTTCCCTCTTTATTGCATATGTAACTAAACTATTCATCTGATTATGGTTTAGCAGGAACGTGCCAAGAAGAAGAATGGTTTGACTCCGTTAGTGTTCTCGATTCTGATACCGACGAAGACTTTTTTAGTGTTGATTGTGGTAATTTCAGATAATTTCTATTTTGATTTACTTTCAATTGCAACAGTATTTTTATTATTATTATTTTTTTCCTTCCAGAATTTTTTGCATCATTGAGTACAGTTTGGAGCTCGGTAGATGGACAAACGACTCAATTTGAGGGTAACTCGTGCTTTGTTGACAATTTGTGTAGAACCGAGAATAAAACTACGAATATTTTGAACTTCGAGGAAAAGAAACAGAATGGCATCATGCAGCTAAATGCAGATACACAAAATACTGATCTTTCACACTTTAAAAATAGTTCAGAAAATTTTACTAAGAGGATTGAAGTCTATGTACAGCATTATGAAGAAAATACTGCGAGAAGCAATTTCGAGAGTTGCTTATCGCAGTTTCTTCCGTCAGTCAATGCTTCTGACATAAATCAGCATAGCTCGTTCCCAGGTTCAACATCAAACAGAAGAAAGTCAACCGCTACAGTAGTTCCATTAGAGAGGAAACTCTATGATAGAGAAATTCCAACAGAGTTTTGTAAGTAGAAAATGTACTGTTGAATAAGTTGTTTATAGCACACAGTAAAGATTAGCTATCCAAGCAGGTAGAGACATAAGAATACTAATACATTTACAATGATAGGTTCGTCTGAGAGATTCTTATGTCATCCTAGAGCAGGGGATCTAATTCCATGCTCCACGGAGAAGCCAACTGAAGGTTGCTGGTGCCCTCTTGCACCTTCTGCCTTCAAGCTACGCGGAGAAAATTATTTCAGGCATGTTATATTGTTACCATGTAATTATCTGATATAGTCTGCATATTTACGACCACTTTTTTGTGGGAGTCTGGATTTGTATCACGCTTTCTAACTAGATTATAATTTTTCTGAATGCAGAGATAAAAAGAAATATCCTGCTCCTAATCACTGCCCGTATGTACCTATCGGTACTGATTTATTCGCCTGCCCCAGAAAGATACATCACATTGCACAGCATGTTCAACTTCCTTCTGTGAAGTCACACAATGAAGTGCCTTACCTACTTATTGTTAACATACAGGTCTAGCATTTTTCTTGTGAGATGAACGGACTGGAGAAACTGATTCATGTAGTCGACCCAAATTTATTGAGAATAATGCTTAAATTTTTGTTTTCTTTGTTATTGCTGTTGCTAACTCTTGGAGGCTTAATTCGGGATGTTCTTAATGCAGCTTCCTGCCTATCCTGCTTCCATGTTCCTTGGTGACAGTGATGGGGAAGGCATAAGCCTTGTATTATATTTCAAATTATCAGAGAACTTTGACAAAGAGATATCTCCTCAAGTTTTGGACACCATAAAGGTATTAGTCGACCTCTTTAGCTCTTGCAGTGAGTCCTACAAAATTCTGTTCATCATTTTTTCGACAATTTGCGTATTTTTGTGGGTTTATTAGTGCAAATTTTGGTTAACAGCTTCCATTTGGTTATACCACAGAGATTTGTTTTGGATGAGAAGGAAATTGTGAAGGGTTTTGCTAAAGAATCTACAGTTCCTTATAGAGAAAGACTAAAGTTCTTGGTAAATCTTGTCAATCCTGAGGACCTCCATTTGAGTTCTGCCGAGAAAAAGCTTCTATCTGCGTACAAGGATAAGCCAATACTTTCCCGTCCTCAACATGTTTTCTACAAGGTACATATTTTAGTAATTCTTGCTCAATTATTTGTTAATAATTTGGAAGTGCTTAAAAGCTTCTTATAAACACTCCCAAACATGTATCAAGTTTTCATTTTGTACGCAACATTAGATATTTTGACCTTTTTCTGAATAGTAAACTTCATTATCTTATTTAAAGCTGTCTTTTGCCACTGTCATTATTTGATTGGTTATTTATCTACTTTTCTTTATATGAACTTTACATTTGATGGTACCTAATTACTTTGAAAATGAACTTCATGTTTTCAGGGACCTAATTACTTTGAAATCGACCTGGATGTACATCGTTTCAGCTACATATGTAGGAAAGGTCTCGATGCATTTCGAGCTCGTTTAAAACATGGTATACTTGATCTCGGATTGACAATTCAGGTAATTCTTTAAATCATTTTCGCTCGAAACCAATATCAAGTGATTGCAAGGAACTTGGTGCTTCGTCTCCTCTAGAGTCGATACAACATATTTAAATTGGGTTCTAGCCCGGAAAAATGACAATATGTTCAGATTGTGAGATCATAATGGTCACTGCAGGCACAAAAGCCCGAGGAACTGCCTGAGAAAGTTCTATGTTGCGTTCGACTGGACAAAGTAGACTTTGAAGATCATGGACAGATACCAACACTTGTAACTTTTAGTGACGATTGAGGCTGGAGATTGATGCATTTAAGGGACGACATT